>CAIGRP010121333.1:0-11483 GCA_903798385.1 Fraxinus cuspidata
TAGTGAGATTTACATAAACTAAAAATGTAATGATAGTATAAAATTCAACTTTAGTTTAGACACTTGAAAAGAGCGAAAATAATAAGTTTGGGAGTGTGTGAATCTTACGAGTGATGAAAGAATATATTTGACCATTGAAGGTCGGGAATTGAAACAACTTATAAATTCATAATGTTATGCTTAATTCTTCCCCTACACACGTCAATTTTACATTGAAAATGTAGATTTTAATTTTTGTATTGTGATTTTGAAACTGTGATTAGATTTAATATTATGATTTCAATCCTAAAATAAAAAGCCAAGTTAGTTAGCTAAAACTTTTTGTATTATTTGATTGATTGACCACCAATTAGAAAATTAGCAATGCGTGTTTGTGTGTTTGTTATGTTTCAATTTTATTTGAGGACAAACAAAGAGCCAAGTTTTGGGTCATTGATCTAGTAATGCCAAGCCAAGATCTTTAATGTGCAATATATATGTGTATGTATGTGCTTATTTTGCTTGATACATGTATTGCACAAAGTGCAGGGGAGTTTTTCTTGGTTTGAGCACAATTGTCAGTGGTAAATTTATGAACGGTCAAGTTACTGGGGAAATTTAACCATAATGCAGTAAATACGAAGTACAATTGTGTAGAATTTAAAGCATCACGACCAACTCTAATCTTACATATAAAAGGTTGTCCTTGTCTTTACGGCTTAAACTTCTCAAAGGAATATTGGGATGGATGCTAATTTCAGCCTTCCCTTTCCCCCTCTTCTTCTAGAAGATTTTTCAGATGTTAAAATCCAGCAGCAGAAATGGAATTCACAATCCCAGATCACTTTTCCTTTCCGCATCGAAAATTATTATTATTATTTTTTATCAAAGACTTACTATTTATTAAACCCAGATCACTTAAATTACCCAGTACTTTTTTTGTTTTTTTAATTTATATTGAAGCCGTAAACTACAGTGTACTATTTATTAAATCCGAGATTTTTTTAAAGAATTTATGGGGGTTAAACTTGATGGCAGTGAGCCAGTGACGGCAATTCTTGGCACTCTCTCTACCTAATCTCTTAATGATCCATAAGCCTTTGTTAATAAACTGACAAAGCAAAAACCTAACCATAATATTCTCATAATTACGAGTTATCTGTTAAACAAAAGATTGTGTCAAGGACTTTTCTTTTCTCTCTCACACACAGTGAGCAAGTGTGTGAGAGAGAAAAGAAAAACGTACATGCGGAGACACAAAATCTCTCTGCCTTTTAATAGTTTGACTAAATTTGACTCCTCTTTTCTATCAAGAGTCAGCTGCACATCTGTCTCCCTTTAAAAAATCTCTGCTAAAATAAGTAACATAATTAAAATTTTAATTAATTGATAATGCTGTACATCAGCAGTTATGAAGATATCAGTTAATTAGGATGACTTTCATTCTCATGTTTGGTGGTGACATTTATTATTAAAATTAATTATTAATTTTGAATCAAAATTAATTTTCAGGACATAATAATACTTTTGCTGTCGCAAAAATTGCTGTCCATTGTCATGATTAACACTAATCCAATGACACTTGTACCATATTATACAATAGTAAACACAACCTATTCATGATTAATACTAATAATATTACTCTTTATCAACTCTGCAGACGTCAATAACATGCCCCTGTTTGGTAAAAAAGTCTTAATTTCAATTCAGTTAAAATCAATAATTAATTTTAAATATATATTTCATGAAACGTACAATTTTTCTGTTACACATTCTATCAATTTTTACCTAAATATACTAAAAGTATAATTTTAGTCCACACCAACCAGGAAACTATTATACAATAATAAACTATGAAGAAAACCTCTTCCTCGAGCCCCAACCACCCATCTCCTCCATAACGCCCCAGAATCTCTCTCTCCCCACACAATAAACTCAGTTGTTTAATCACCGTGCCAATTTGACAAAAAATGGTTGATACATAAAACGACATAACGTTAATTGACAAAATATGATTGGATGAAAAATGTGTTAAAAATAGCCCATAAAAAATATCAAATGATATTATATCATCTATTGTATCAAAGATTATATCATTGTTGTATCACTCATCGAAAAATACTTGAAAAACAAGAATTCTTTTCTTGCTACGGTGCTGCATTTGTAGGAGAAAATAAAGGGAAATAAATATATCGTTTTCCATTCATTTGAAACCTCTCCTCTCTTCTTCTATTACTTTTTCAGGCACAGCACAACTTTTTACTTCATTGAGCGTGTGCGTGTGACCACCTCCATTTTTTCTTCAGATGCGCCTTACTCGGTTCTCTCTTAGAAAAAATGAAATGAGTAACTGGTTGTTTTTCCATATTTTCTAGCAGAAATCCTCTTTAATCCATATAAGAAATGGGTTGGTTCAAATATGCATCACCTCTAAAAGGTTGTACATTTGTCCCCTAAATCTCCATATTCCCTGTTAAAAGACCCATTTTTTAAACCCAGATTTTTCTCCAAGAACCCACTTTTTTTGTTCTAGATACCTTTTTAGGAGAGGACAAAAATGGGATGTGTTGCTTCTAAGTTAGAAGAAGAAGAGGAAGTGGTGGTTATATGTAGGGAGAGAAAACACCAACTGAAGTTTGCTGTAGATAGAAGATATGCACTGGCTGAGGCACATTACAGATACTGTCAATCGCTCTTTGGTGTCTCCGCCGCCATTAGTCTTTTTGTTGCTCGCCATTCTTCGCCACAGGCGCCATTTTCCATTAGCTTTCCACCACCTTCTTTCCCCACTCCTCCAAAAGAAAATGTGGTTTCTAACCCTTTGTTTCTCCAGCAAACACCATCTGAACCCACCAAAGAAGCCATTGCTTGTGAATCCTGCAGTTCTTCAACAAGTTCAGAGTCTTCTGAGGAAGAATATGAGGAAAAGCTTGAGAAAGAAGAGCCACGGGTTTGTGGGTATTTCTACATGGACATGCCTCAGACAATGACTTCACCTGCAAGAGATTATGGTTGGGATTTCTTTAACCCTTTTACCAATGTAACAAGGTCAGAGATAATAAGTGGTTATAATAGGATTTCTGAGGAGGATTTGAGGGTAGTGAGGGAACAAGAAGGAATTCCTGAGCTTGAAGAAGAAGAGGAGGAGGAAAGAACGGAAGGACAGAGAAAAGTTGTGGAGAGTGAAGAAAAACACGATTTCGAGCACGAAGATACCGAGATTGAAGCAGTGAAGGCGGTGGTTGGTGGTGGTGCTAGTGTAAGCCAGGCGGCGGAGCAGCTGCAGAAGGGTTTGACTGTTATTGATACACCAGTGAGAGGGAGGGAGCTATTGGAAGCACTTAAAGATATTGAAGATCACTTTGTTAGGGCTTATGATTCTGGCAAGGATGTCTCAAGGATGCTGGAGTGTAACAGGGTCCATCTACAGACTAATCTGGATGAAATAAAAGGTGCAAACTTTATCATTACTTTCTTGACATTGCATTCGAGCATATTTTCTTACTAATTCTTAGTTTTTTATATGAATCTTCTTGGTTAAATTAACTTCAGAATCAGTTATTGTGTGCCAAATTTTGCTGAGGCCGGCAAAGCAAAATTGCAATTTTGTATGGGGTAGCGATGCCTTCATTTTTCAGTTCTTCCGTTCTTTTGCATTTCATTTCAAAGCACTTAATTTTCCTTTTTCTGATTCACACTGTGCTTAAAAGCTACTTTTCTTTGAAGGTATGTATATAGTTATCAAGTTCAGTGTTGGCGTGGAAATAACTTATCGGTATGCTAGTATTTCAAGGATATTAATCTGCACTAATATTTTCACTTGATGATCATATAAATGGGTGGTTCTCTCTTTCTTCACCAATTTTTTTCCAAATTTCTGTTTGTGGAATAGTAAATCCCCATTTTTTTATCAGAAACTTCTACTCCAAGTAGCTTCTTCCGCCCGAATTCATTCACATATCTCATGTGGATGCAGAGAATTCAACAAAACTAATTCAATCTATTCCGTGGAGATCTGCTTCTCGTTCTTCGTCATGTAAGAGTCTTGTTGCGTCTAGTTCCAAGAACTCTTCAACATGGAAAGAATTTAACAATGATCTGTTTGATGATTATGGAGGAATGGCTTCTGGAAGCCATTCATTGACACTAGGAAGGCTATATGCTTGGGAAAAAAAACTCTATGAAGAGGTCAAGGTAAATAGCTACTGCCCAAACTCCCTGCAACATCTTTAGGATGTAATCATTTCTCCATATTATTTATCATATGATGTTTGTATGGGAATAATGTTGTCAGACTTTTTTTATATATTAAATTTTCAGTTTCCTATGTGAAATGAAAATAAAAGCACAATGCAACTTCTTATTCTTTCTACTAGTTTTCTACTTTCCAGTACTTGACTTTGTACTGCCTTTAGGATGGAGATAGAATTCGGAAAATATATGAAAGCAAATGCAATCAACTAAGAAATCAAGATGCTAGAGGAGATGATGGACTGGCAGTGGACAAAACCAGAGCAGCAGTAAAAGATTTATATAGCAGGATCCTTGTCGCAATTCGAAGTGCTGAAACAATATCCAACAAAATCGAGAAACTCAGAGATGAAGAACTCTTGCCCCAAGTCAATGAACTTCTACAAGGGTAAGAACTGAGATGTGAATCTACTTGAATTGAAAACGAAGAAAAAAATGTAATCTGATTATTGAATGACCTTGTTCTGCTCCATTTAATTGCAGCATGGTGAAAACCTGGAAAATTATGTTGGAGTCCCATGAAATCCAGAACAAGATCATACAAGAAGTGAAGCTTTTTACCTGCCCTTCGTACGGAAAATTTTGCAACGAATCTCACCGGCGTGCTACGCTTCAGCTGGAAACAGAGCTTTTGAATTGGCGGGCATGTTTCACAGAATACATTACCGCCCAGAAAGCCTACATCAAGGCCCTCCATGGATGGCTGGCTAAGTTTGTCGTACCTGAAGTTGAATTCTACTCTCGAGGCACGAGTTCAACTCCATGTTATTTAAATGGGCCCCCACTTCTTGTGATTTGTCGAGATTGGTTGGCTTCCATGGACAAGTTGCCGGATAAGGTAGTTTCTTTTGCTCTGAAAAACTGCACCATGGATGTTAGAGCTTTGTGGGTGCAAAAAGGAGAGGAACAGCAACAAAAAAGGAAAGTCGACAATCTATCCCGAGAACTGGACAGAAAGATTCTGGCATTTCAAAAGATAGAGAACAACAGGTTTGATTTCAAACTCACTGACCACAACACAGAGCAAGCGATTGAGCATCGGGATGAATACTTGGAAGAAAAGAAGGTCATGCTGGACAATTTCCGGAAAAGGGTTGATCTGGAGAAGGAAAAACACCATAACTGCGTGCAAGAAACTGAGAGGATCACGTTAAATGGATTTCAGGCAGGGTTTAATAAAGTTTTCGAGTCTATGACAGAATTCTCCAAGGCTGCTTTAAGTATGTATAGCGACTTGTTAAACAACATTGTGAATGCCGAGAATGTTGGCAAACCAATCCCGTATTGAGTGTTCCCAAGTTGAAGAAAATGGCAGCAGATGATGCGAAAATTGTTGTGTAGACTTTTCTTGTTCTAGGAGTTGAGTTTGAAGTGGTTGTACATTTGACCAAAGCAACTCACAGACACAATTATTTATGGATTTCTATTAGCGTCATTGGTTGGCACTCGATTTCATTTCTTTAAGGTATTTAGCCCCATTTCTTATTTTGCAAGACTTGATTTCCTGATTCTTGCATATTTATTGGCAAGAATCCCAGCGAGTTGTATAGGGTTGGTCTGAGAATTGTGGGGCAGGCTTGTGAGTTTTTATTTCTCAAGATTTGAGCTGATGGTTAAATAGAACAAGGTTGGGGAAATTAATTCTATTTTGTCATCTGAATTATGCCCGTCTAGGAAAAGTACACTTTCTCATTTGTAACGTTCTCTATTCTATTTATCCTGGCCTTGTGCCCGCTTCATTCTCAGCTGTAAAAGGCATAAAGAAATAGGCCTTTTCCTCATCTTTTTTCCCGTTCTTACGCAATTCTCAACTTCTATGAGTTTCTTGTTTGTGTGACTATTCCTCATCTACAACTGCAATCAACATACACCAGTCTGGCTTCAATTGCATCCTGTGGTAATGCAATATACCCTATTTCAACTCCCAACAGTTTTCGTGACAATTAGGTATGTGCGACTGTGCACAACAACAATAAAAACAAGGGATGCTACTTCGGAGCTGAGTCCGATTTTTTGTGCTAACACATCTTAAATATCGGGATAGATTGACCACTGCATGCTTTCCAGAGGTGAAGTCAAGAGTAGTGCAAATGCCATGTAACATAACAATTCAGAAGTAAATATATTTACTAATTTAGGTTCTTGAACATTATCTTTGTACAAGTTTAAGGAAATACACATCCTAAATAAGCATCTATAAAACCATGCAAAGACAATTGACCTCCCAGGCTTACGCGGTAATAAGTTTTTCCCCGTCCTATACTAGGTACAAGGAGATCAAAAATTGAGAAATGAGTACAAATTCGCTCACAATCGTAACTGGCGTGTGAATGCCAAGAAACGGAACAATGTCAACTTGCAACCAACTTTCAACTGCTGAACCCACAACAGCACCAGTCACAAGGCCTCCTATTGTCATGACAGCCGCCTTCCCTGCAAAACAAACCCCCAATAACTTCTCATAATAAGCTAAAGTATCATAACAAACTTGAGCACTATCATCACACCCTAGACAATTTAACTTGAAAACCAATATTATCTTGATTCAATCACCATCCATGATAAGGAAAAGCTGGTATTCCTGTTATCTTTCCAAGCATCCAGGAATGTGTACGAATAGATGTCACACTATCAACAATCCAAAGTTTTATGTCCACAAAATGATAGTAGTAGAATAAATGCTTTCTGCATCCAAGCACCATAACGAATTTTACTCACAGGGCCAATACCTGTGTTTTAGAAACTACAATGCGTTTGGAAATCAAGAGGCAAATAACGTGCAATACATGAATCCTAAATTCTAAATACAAAAAGGTGATCAATAATCATAAATAACAATCCTAAAACAGCTATTACATGGGTCCATCACATGCACAACACAAAGAAACTCGAGTCTGTAACTAAAAAGTACAAGTCCACAGAATGAGAGTGCTGGCTTCCAAGTGAATCTATCCCGCAATTATTGGAATTACATAATTTTTATGCCCAATATATAAGAACCACATGAACCTGAATGGACTCAAGGCTTGGAGCATATAAGGTGCATGAGAAAGTTTGCTAATTAGGTTATTGTTTCTGCTGAACTCGTACATATTTATTAAGTAGTTTCTGTAAATATATGGATTTTATAAGGATGTTATTCACAAACATGCAAAAATTGGGCCTTGGAATGACTTGGTATAAACTTGGAGTCACGAGTCAACAAATTGAAGCTCATTGATATTCGACATTTGAAAAGCATGTTCTCCAACTATCGGGTTTCTACCATTTCCCCCTTGAATTACTAATGTCACATACAATCACTCTAATTTATGCTCATGCAATGAAGCAAATAAGCGATGGTTCATTGCATAATCCTAAAAGCCTCGTCGTCAATCTTTGGTTAATATTTACTTCTTCTGCAAAAAAATAAAAAAATTAAAGAAATTAATTTGACCAGTTCTGGCATGAAAGATGTATAACCACACATCCATATAATAGGAATCTATCGAACTGATGGTGTTAAGATAATTTTTGCCGGCCTACCTTTTCTGAGGGTCAAGAGATGCAAACCAGGTAGTCATAGTTAACAATGATTAATAGGGCAAAAAAAATCTAAACAGAAATGCTGTATCAATTTCATGAATGGAAAAAGGATAGTGTTATTTTCTTACCTAACTTGACATTTTTCTTGGTCAAGAAGTATAAGGATGCTCCAAAACTAGTGGCTAAAATCAGCCCCGAGACATCAGCCCCAGAATACGGGGCCACTGAAGATGCTGAAGCTCCATTAAAATATGTTAAGACCATTAAAGCTCCGTAGACCCCAGCTTGAACACCTATCTCACTAGTAGATGGTGCTTCAACTGCGACAGGTGAGTTTCTGGCAGTAGTCTGGAGCCACTTGGGCATTGACCTCATTTTTGAAGCATTTACAGGTTTAGCATCAGCATAACGGATATTGCTATTTACAACTTTCCCTGCTCTCCTCTGTGTTAGCCTCTGCATGAGCAGCATATCATACGCAGTCTCTACCTGATAACGTAGAACCATCTTAATTTAAGCAAATATTGGTGAAAAAAATGGAAAACACAGCCATTATTGGTGACCTAAAGATGATTCATATATTCACAAGAATAGATGCAATAGACAAGCAATATGCCTGCAAGCAGGGCTTCATCTAAAATAAGTTAATTAATATACATTATATATAACATAGGAAGAAGCTATGCTGCAATGCAAACTTGTAAAAAGGAAGCCAATTGAAGCTTTAGCTTGTGTTTGCAAACACAAGCATGTGCGAATATATGCGTACTTCGAACCATTTGGGGAAAGGGGTTGAGAGCTTGTTGCTCCCCAGGAATCAGATTATTGTATGCAAAGAAGTTTGCAACACAGTATTCATCCCAGTGGATTTAACAGTCTTATTTCTGACAGGTAAAACACTTTCACTTCCAAATTACTCAACTCATGACTGCACAATAAAAAAATTAAATTGACATTTCGAATATTCCGAAGTTAATGCTTGAATATATTGATATAAAACAAACTACGTTGGCAGCTTGAATTAAAGCAGATCGAGAACAGATATTAGAGCAATGACGTGTTAAGGAAACAAATTCAAATCCCAATAATCATGGTCAGCTGCATTAGGAAACAATTGAGATTTGAATGGTTATTCGCGTGGAGAATATCATACAAGGATGGTGGAGCCTTCATACAAAATTACATGCATCAATGACTGCATTAATAGTAGCATTAACAGACCTTGATAGCTCCTATACTAATGCATATGATTGTAATTAGAAGGCCGTACACATATATAAATTGAACACAATATTGTCAATGAAATAACACTTTCCACCATCACTTTTCTATATAAATTCTCATGGTATCAGAGCTTTAATCTGACTTTGGGTTGCAAGCTTCATATTGGACGAGAAGCACAATTTTTTATTTTTTGTAATCTAGCTTCTTTATTTTTTGTATTCTAGCTTATTTATATATTCTAGCTTCTATATATATATATATTTTCAGAACTTTGCTGATGATTACCCTTCTGAGCCTCTCAAGATGCAGTTTCTCACAAAAGTATGGCATCCTAATAAAGCAGTCGAAGAGGAACAAAATGCCTGAAAGACTAGTGGACTCCTGCACTCACTGTAAAGACAACACTTCTTTCTGCACAGGTTTACTCTCTGTTCCTGAAACCCAATAACCACCCCGAAGATGTCGTGGTAGCACAACAGTACTTTAGAGGCTACCCAACATTGCAGGGCAAGCGCGTCACTGGACAGAAGCATTTTCCATAAAATTATCTCTTGGCGGCGATGAGGATGGTACAAAAGAGTTGGGTTTTCCCTGAAGCTCTAAGGCATTTGGAACATGTGAAGAAAGTGCAGATGCAACTTGCAATGGAGATAACTTAGACAAATCAGATAGCAAGGAACTTGATGATATACTGACAGAGGAAGAGACCATGTAGCTTGAGATTGCACATAATAGTTTCACCACATTTAGCAGTGAAAACAACCACTCCGTTAATCAAAAGCTTGGGCATTTATCATCAGATTACTGATGATGATAAACCTGCTAAAAGATAACCTTGAAGGATGCTATGCTCCTTTCATGGTTACTTGGAATCGTGAAGGAGGATCTGCAGTGCTTTACTTTTCAAATCAGAAATAACTTCTATGTGTGATATTATCTTGACTCGACTATACCCAAATTGAATGACAGGAAATCATGGTCATTACAGTTATTGTCGTTCGACCAAGCAATTAGCTTATTGTCGTTCGACCAAGCTATTAGCTTGTTGTCATTCGACCAAGCAATGAGATTCCATCTACAAATCATCACCATTGGAGATTGCAGTGGTTGTCGATCGACCAAGAAATGAACTGGTAAATTCTGTCTTCATGTCAACCAGCAGATGTCTTCACAAAGTCCTTGTCAAAAGAGGCCTTTATTGCTCTTCGGAACAAGCCGGAAGTTCATTTATATTTCCTGACAGCTTGATGGAGGGTGTTGAGGAAACAAATTAAATCCCAATAATCATGGTCAGCTGCATAAGGAAACAATTGAGATTTGAATGGTTATTCACGTGGAGAATATCATACAAGGAATGGTGGAGGCGTGGAGCCTTCAACCAAAATTGCATGCGTCATTTAATAGTAGCATAAACAGATCTTGATAGATCCTATAATAATGCATCTGATTGTTATTAGAAGGCTGTACACATGTATAAATTGAACACAAAATTGCCAATAAAAATAACACTTTCCACCATCACTTTTCTATAAAAAATTCTCATGACGAACTAATTCTTACAATTATTCTCAAGCATATTAATGACAGACAATTGAAATAGCATTCTAATCGTACAGAGAGGTTCCATGCAATCCAATTTCAAATTTCCCAAAAAATAAGAAATGGAAATAATCCCTTCTTGCAGATTGAAAACTACATGACTAAATCAATAAGAGGAAAGATGAAAACATATTTGAAATTAGGACCTGGGCAATCGCTTCTTGGTCATCTTTACAGGTTGCAAGGATTGAATTCTTGGCTCGGAGAATATCAGCGAACGAAGTTCCTTCAGAGACGCCCAACACAGTGAGGGCATCCTCCACTGACATCTCAAACGGCGCCGAATCGTCGGCTCGAGACTCAGCTTGCACCGTCGTCGCTAACATGCGCCGGTGGCACCACAGGTAGCGGCGATGGGACTTGAGTTTCTTAATTACGGCGGGTAAATCGAGCCGTTGAGGTTTGGTCCGGGTCTGGCAAAACGGGTTGCCGCGCAAAATGGTGCGGTTGGGCCGGACCGACAGGGTTGTCGCCATTTGTCAGTGTGTGTTTGTGTGAAGGATAACAGTGGACGCAATAAAAGATGAATTAAGCTACTGTGACATGGGCCCTGTCACACGTGAGCCCCCGGAGTGACAGGTCCTGTCACAGTAGCATCACCCATAAAAGATTCCTTGGGTATGGTTTTGAGCGTTGTGCGGAAGGAAAGAGACGACGTGGACTCTCCCGATGGGAAAATTAAGATGGAATTTGGGTGGAAAAAAATGAATTTTAGGGAATTAAATTGTCTAGAATTCATTTTACTAAAAATTGTTAATTACTTGTATTTGATTGATATAATTTTTCACTTGAAAAATATTGAAATTTTGGATCTTTTGGTATTCGTTTGACTTTGTTTTCATGAAAATTATCTATTAAAGGGATATAATTTGTTACAATTGGAGATATAATTTATTTTCATTGCC
>CAIGRP010121335.1:0-16404 GCA_903798385.1 Fraxinus cuspidata
CCATGTGGCATGGCAAAATTGCTTATTGCGAGTTTAATGGCAAATTCTCGAAAGTGCACTAACGACGTCCCGTATGCAGGTACGATGACAAGATTCCCACCTCCTTATATTGTGCTTATATTTTATATATTAGCTTGCCAATCCATGTGTAGGAAAGGTTGCCTCGGGGACTGTCGAAACCTCGACGATAGAATGGGCGGTCCGTTACAAGTGGAATTAGAGCAGGTTCGCTCCAACATTGCGTTGTTAGCTACCTAAGATTGATGGCGTGTGTTCCAGTGAAAACGATTTTGGGATCGTCGAGCTGAGAAAAATAAAGGTTAACAAGCAAGTGGAATTGAGGATGGAAAGCATTGAGGATGATGGAAATAGGAGCATGCGTTATGCAGTTTTGCTTACTATTTCAACGTTTGTTTCGCATAGTGTGACAAGGCATTGCAAAGGAAATCAAATGTAGAGGCATTTACATTGAATGCTTCAACATGCATAGTGGCGCTGCGCCCGAGGATCCGTCCATCCAATGAACTAATGTAGAGGTACAAAGGGTGAAGGTTGGTGTCGAAGGCGGCATGTACAAGTTATCGTGGGAAGAGGTGCACGAGGTACTCTGGACTCGTGCATTAGGGGAATGGTGCCGCAATTGTGGAGAATATGTGGACCTATGGGCGTGGAGGAGACTCGACGCTGAAACAGCGCAAAGAGGTGAAGCACACGTTCCACTACAAGGGCTTTAGCGATTGAGTAGGGAAGTGAGCCCCATACTTAAACAATTCCCCTACCCATGTGTTATGGCAAGATTGCAAATTGCGGGTTTAATGCTAAATTCTCGAAAGTTCACTAACGATGTCTCGTATGCAGGTAAGATGGAAAGCTTCCCACCTCCTTATATTGTGCATATATTTAATATATTAGCTTGCTGCCCCATTTGTGGAGAATGCCGCCTCGGGGACAATGGGAACCTTTACGGCCGAATGGGCGACCCATTGTACCGAGCTCTGCAAATCCTCTAGAATTAGTGATGCAGATTAATTAGAAGAGAAAATTTTAAATCAATGAGAAAAGAGAAGAAATAAGGACCTACAAAAAAGCGCACAACTTTCAGTTCAAGTGTTGAATTTTCGTCCATGAGTACAATTCGAAAGCGATTTTTGATTCTGCATAAATTTTGTCGAAGACGATCATAGCCTTGACCAACACTGTCAAATTTTTGGGATTAAATTCCATCGTTTAGTGGACTGTGCAAGCAATTTTCCATTTTTAGTTAAATTAAGAATATTTTTTTATCTTTTACTGTTTTTTAGTTTTATTAGATTTATCTACAGAATTAAGATCTCAATAAGATTATGATTTATTTTGAATCTACAAATACATTTTAAGATCGTAAAAACACCATACTTGTTTTTTGATTAATAAGATATTTCTATTTTTCTTGTTAATAGGTGAATTCAAGCAGTCCTATTGCTAAATGCTAATAGGACATCCTAAAAGCTTGGTTAAGAATGACAAAATGTCACAACCCGTCATGTATTGCCTCGTCCCTTTAGGGAATGGAACGGGAAACATGGTCCGTGGACCGTTGCCATCCCTAAGCTTTGTGTCTTGCCTTCTATTCCTCCCTATTTACGTCCAAATCAAGCCACAAGCACTGTTCATAATAAATTTGAGTCCCTTCTAAATCAAATATATCATTAGCAACTACAACAAATCAATCTAAGAAAACAGGGTATTGGTCGAGAAAGGGATTATAACAAAAAGTATTATCAAGAATGCAGCCATTCTACTAGAAACTTTCGAAATGAAACTCCTAGAATCGAAAGCTATTTGATAATTTGGACTCTCCTGTACGTAATAGATCATCCCTGCATTATCCTTCATATATAATTCAGCCTGATACACTCGACTCACCAGACTTCTCGCTTGACTTTTTCAAGCTATTCAATATACCATTGACTAGTCTATCCTTATTATCTCCAGGTTGTTCAGAGACAAACGAATAGCTCGTGCTAGGTTTCTTCTTCCTTGTGTGGTTTAAACTTGGACCTTCAGTCTTGGCACCAAATTCAGTTGGTGCAGAACAATCTGACGTGTTGCTCGTACTCTCTACTGCATCCTTTCTACTTTTATCATCTTGGCTACTGTACCAAGAGTCAAGAATCTGCAATAGCTAGCTATCTTCCTGGTTCCGTCGAGACTTAGCTTCGATCTCCGACTTTGTGGAGGACGACTCCTCCTCTGAATCGGAGAGGTCATCCTCTCCTAAAGGTTCATATTCAAGTGTTGGCTCAGCCCTTTCATTTCTGGGTTTCCTAGTAAACCCGGGATCTATTTCATTTTTTTCAAGGTCGGCATTTGAAACTGGGCCAAGTTCTTCCCAAGGAGATTCGGAACAATCATCCTTACTTAAACCATCCGACGATTCACTGTCTGAACTAGTTACAGGACCAACATTACTTTCTTGACGACTCTTCAACACTTCAAAAGGAAAAATATAATTAGATTCTATAGTCACCCCAGGCATTACTTGTAACAGACTAACTAACTTTTGGTAACCAAGCTTCTGTAAATCAAGAGTATAGCCGTATTTTTCAAGAAACAGTTTCCTAAATGATCCCATGTTAAATCCTTGTGGATATTCCATCAGAATATGATCCACAAGCTTTTGACAATTGATCAATATCTCATCTCTCGACTTGCTAGAACAATCTCTCTGAGATACAATTTGAGGGACTCCAGTATGAGGAGGATTTTGGCGCTTTCTCTCCCCAAGTTCTCTTAAAGTGGAATGTCGTTGTCCGACCTGAAACATAGAACTCAACCCACTTGAACACTGAGGATGATCATTAGATTGGTCCTTACCTGTATACAAAATAAGTTTGAAAGGAGAGGTTTGAGATTGAGACTCCTCAACCCATTTCTTATCAGAGATCAATAAGTCGACCAGATGAAGAAGATCTCCTTGAGGAATGGCTCTCAGAACTGAAGGTCCCCGGCTTTGTAAATTTTCTGCTAGATGCACCCTGATACAAATACAATAGGATGAAAAAATATATAATGTGATATCAAAGAATTATATGTAGCACAGTGGAATGAAAATATGTTTTGGATGATATCAGCGAATGGAGTAAATGCTAGCTAAAGATAAATTAAACTCTCGCAATCAATATCATTTTTATAATGCTATGCAAGAAAATATTCATGATAGCGATGTAATTATGAAAAAAAATTCAACATATTATCAACCAGATGGTAACAAAAAACATATATTTTATAAATGGAATGCTAACCAACACTTTCAGTTATCCAGTTATGTAAACTAACAGAAACATATATGTATTCACATAATACGTAAAAGCCTCCCAACTAGTAACCCCATTCGACTCTTCTTCCAATATATGTCTAGTTATTGCAATCCTCCCCCAACTTGTTCTAACTTCTAGCACCTTTTCTTTTGAATGCAGATGAATTATTATGGGCAAAAGAATACCATGTTCATGTACTCAAACATGGTAGCAGCCGAGTGAATGACTACCTTAAACAGTATTTAAGTTACTCTGGCACATGTTGGTTGGGCACAGCTTTTCCTCTTTCTCTTTGTATATGGCATCAAAGTGCTAAACTTCCAAAGTAGATGGGGTGAGAAGCTCTAGAAATTTGGCTTCGACAGTTTTAAATAAATAGTATGACAAGGCAAATTTTCATGTGATTTTTTTTTTCTTCCATAATAGTTGAGTCATTTTCCTTTTTAATTTAATTTTTTGGCTGACAAATTAATGTATAGTAATGTTATGTCCTTCAAATGAAATAAAATCTTTTTAGATTTCATATTGTCCTAATTTGCTTCTGCCATATGCATTTCTTGACATTTTTTGTCGATTTGGCACATCCTTATCTTGGAATTGCTTCTATCCTTAGTCCAATTTGTTCTCGCCCTTTCTGTAATTACCGGAATTTTACATTCTAATACAAATGATATGAAGTTTAATGGTCTTTTATGTGCAATCGATTAGTTTACTAGGAAAGAAACCAGCCTTATTTGCTCTATTTTAGAAGTCCAGGGACTTCAATTGCAATTTGAGAAATCTCACATCCTAAGGTTCTCTGAGCGAACATTTCATTACAAGTGTGTGAATTTTGTTTTGTGCCTAAGAGGTCAAAATTGCTCTTTTAGCAAGTTTGGGACAAGTTGCAATTTTGCACCTTTTCGGGACTAAAGTTGCAGAGAAGGCAAAGAAATGATTTGTTTCTAAAATTTTCTGTTATTATCCAATATAAGTCTCACTCTATAATTTGTTCTCAGGAGTGTTTTTCTTTCATTCCCTCTTTCGTGTATTCCCTTTATTTTTGGCAAAATTGACCTATGAAATGGAAAGCAGCAATCTCTTAGTATTCAACTTAGCAATTTCACATTTTCATTTAGATAAGAAAACTGTGCTGAAAATGATATTTTAGAGAAACCTACACCATGAAACTCGAGCAATATATGCTTGATGCTTCAATAACCGAATGAACCTCTTTGCATTACATAGATGCTTGAAACATATTTTTAAGGCATAAAAACTGTAAAGCACATGTCAAACTTCTAGTAATCCCCATTTTTGTCCTCAAAATTCAGAATCGTGATTATAATGCACGACTAAAAAGATATACATCCTGATCTAATATTCATCTGCCACTACCATAGACGTTTCAATATTTTGTTAATCATCTCATCTAGAAACTTAAGCTTTTAGATAGGAATCACATGTATTCATATGCATTTTGCCTCTAGCACGCCCCCTCACGTGTAGGTTGAGTTCATCTTTTTCCAATAAATTGTCACAATTTTTTATAAACGGGTGAGGTGAGACTCAAACACGGTTCTTTTACTTGGCTATGATATTATCTAAAAGCTTAATATTAACAAAACAAGCTCTATTATATGGACAAATTGTAATCAGAAACTGAGGCAGACACCTGAAATGATGAAAAGAAAAAATGTGAACGGGTGTACCTGGTCCTCGACTGCAAGACAAGGTCTGAACCTTGGGACGTGTTCATAAATTCCTCCAGTTCATTCCAGAAGGCTTCGTTAGAAATTACATCATCCTTCTTTGAATCATTTTTCATCTGGTTTACTTCTTTATCAGATTCTTGAGACGCATAATCAGAGTCAGTCGATCCCCAAAATTTACACCAGCTCATAATCTGATTGAAAATGCTCGAAACTTGGTTGGGTTCTCCAACAATTGAATCAGAATTTCTAGCAGTCTTTCTATCAACAGTTGCCTCATGACTTGATGGTGAAACGGGGCTAACTGATTCGGCAGGATAACCTGCTGATATTACATTTTCCTCCTCCACCCTTTTCTTCCCATTAGAAAAATTTTCTTGTTTATAATGGATAGTCTTCTTTGAATCGTTTTCTTTACTCCTAGACCAATTCCTCCATATCCTTCTGAAAATGCCAAGTTCGGCATCAGCTGCAGCACGTACTTGACTCTTACTATCTTTCGAAAGATCCACGATTTCAAATTGTGGAGAAGACAATTCAACTTTTTTTGTTGACTCCTGGACGTTTACTTCCTGATTTTTCTCTTGTACCTCTTCCATTTTTGTTGGAGAGCACTCTTCCCCACTTTTTGGTTGTTCTTGCATTTCAATCCCTTCCTTTTCTAACTTTTCAGTAGTCCCATTTGGTTTTCGAACATAACCAATTTCAGGTTCTCCAATATTGGATACTGGTACTTCATATACACTTGGGAGTGATTCATCAGAAACTTTGGGTTTAACACCAAGTACATGGAACTGGCCATCATTACCTGACTGGAGCTTTAAAACATGTGGCATGGCTAAAAGAAATCGAGAGAACTTTTTATATCCATATAAGTCCTTGTCAACAATCAAATTACTCTTAGCTAATTCTGAACGAAGTTCTGTAATAAGAATTCCCTTGGGGTGTGAGTACAGAATACGGCGAAGTTGCTTTATAACAGTCTTTGGAATTGGTCGAAGTTTAGAATCTGAACTCAACTCAGACAATTCGTCAGAACGCAAACATGGTGATTGCTCCGTAACTGCAAATGGGTCTTCAAGAGGTGCCTTGTAATGGCCATACCAAGAACCGTATGGACCATCTGGAGGTTGGTTAAAATGCTTTCCCATGAGTTTCTCCCCCATAATCAGAGTGTTCCACTGCCACATGATGCTTGCAGCACTGCATAGAACACTGGGGGCACTATCTTTACTAGCTAATAAGATATTGTAGTTGTTCATCCTAAGCCGATGCAAAATGGCAGCAAAATCCCTGTCACCGGATATTAAGAAAATGTGTGCTGGTGGAGGGTTTTGGGAAACCCAATGCATAAGATCCACGACAAGAAATCTATCAGCACTGTTCTTTCCACCTGAAGCCATAGAAGAAATGCTCACAGAGAGAACTAGCAGAAAAACAGAGAATAAGCTGCCAAAATAGCGAGAACTACTCTGATAATTATGAACCAATCAATTCAATCCCATTTTTTCTTCACATGTAATATTAGATAACATGTAAAAATTGAAACTTTTCCTCACAACTGCAGATTGTGAAGTAGAACACATATCCCAACCACCAAGATTTAGAGAGATGATGTCTTGAATGTCAATTTTGGATTTCCCCATAAAAAAAGAAAATAAACGATGCTTCATATAAATTCATACCATTTATAAAACATTTGGTAATAACATTTCCAAAAGGATGCAACAAGAAATTTTTTCAGGAATAAGACATCAAAATTATATAATGTTCTTCAGTAAACATTCCTTTCTGTAAGTTTTTTCACTTACAAGTAACAATGATTACACGACCGAGCATTTAAAGTGACCACACCGAAACATCAGCCAGAGAAAGGTGAAATGATTCATATGGTAACGTGTGTCAAAATATTAATATGTTCTTGATTTATCATTCCTGTATCTTTTTATCTATCAATTATCAGATTCAACCGAAAAGGGCTAACAAACGCAGATAGTAAACATAATGGAAAAATCAAATAATTTCATAAAAAAAAAAAAAGAATCACCAGAGGGAATGTGGGAAAGATTGATCCCAGTAGCCGAAAGGGCCTCCTGGTTAGCCCTGGAGAGCTGCATTACATCTCCAAAAGCCGTAATCTGAACAGGACCCTTAATCCCATTAGCCCTGATAGCATTGGTAATGCACTGTGCCACTCTGTAGACATTAACATTAATAGGCAAGCTGCAGTTCTCAAAATCCCACCATACTGATACCCGAACATTACGACTCTCCTCCTCGTGCCGCCTTGACGGGTAGGTGGAAACTGAATTGTGTGTAGAAAATGAGCAACTATGAGAAATCTTGAAATAGGTTGGGAATGGAGGAGTTTTGGGGGTGAAAAAAGAGTGGATTAAAAAGGGTTTTCGATAAATGGGATTCATTTTGGGAGTGGATTGTGATTAGGGTTTGATGGTGAATATGGTATCATTTGAAGGGGGTTTGATTATGTGAACTTCATGAAGGTGGGTTTAGTTGGATGGGTTTTTGTGACGAGGGAAAGGGAGTTTCCATTGGAGGAAAGAATTGAAGTATAAAACCCTTTGCTAAAGCCCTAGAACACGTGCCTATCACGCGACACTTGGGTACCTAATTTTTCTATGACACGATTCACTATTTTTTTCCATGGAAGATAGAAAATGAATTCCATCTTCCACGTTTTGCATGTTTGATATCCTTTTTTTTAGGCAATTTCTTTTTTCTTGGTTTTGGCTCTCACGTACCACTTTCCTTGATTTATGGGCAGTGGGAATTTGTTTTCCGTTTTATTTTTGGTCAATTGGAAAAAAATTTATCAACAATGGTAAAACAATTTTTTCATTTAATAGACAATTTTCATGCAAAATAAAGCCAAATGAATGTTATTAGGTATGGTAATTTTTTTTTAAAAAAAATTTATTATTTTTTTGACAATTGGAACAAATTTTAGATCCAATGGTAGAAAAAATTATTACTTTCATTGACAATTTTCATAAGAAAATAAAGTCAAACGGACAACAAACTTTCAACATTTTTCATGTGAAAAATTATACCAATCAAACACAATTAATTACAATTTTTAGTAAAACAATTTCTAAGCAATTCAATTCACTGTAATTCATTTTTTTTTCAACCAATTTCCCACATTTGCAATCAAACGGACCCTTTGATTGCAATTATGGAAAATTGGTGAAAAAATAATTGCATAGAACTTATTTTTCAGGGAATTGTTAATTAAATGTGTTTGGTTAGTATAATTTTTCACCCGGAAAATTCTAAAATTTTGAATGTTTTTGTATTCGTTTGACTTTGTTTTACATGAAAATTGTCCAGTAAAGTGATAATTCTTTCCACAATTTGTTTCCATTGCCAAAAAGTTAAAAAAAAAAATCCAACAAAATCATTTTTCATCAAAGTTTATTGTTCGTTTGACTTTGTTTTATATGGAAATTCTTCATTAAAATGAATTTTTTTTTTTTTGCAATTGGTTATAAAATTTGTTCCAATTACAAAAAAAATAAATAAATAAAATAAAATAAAATTCAGCAGACCTGGAAACCATTTTCCCATCTAAATTTTGGGAATATGGTTTTCTTAATTTGGTGGAATTGGTGTATGTGTTGGGTGGGGTGGGTGGAAATTGTTTTCCATGGCAAATTTTTTCATCAAACAACCATAAATCATGAAAAATGGAAATTGTGGGTTATCAAACATACCCTAAATATTTAGTGAATGTATTATTGTTACAAGTGTTTTGACATGTTCGACTAGGCTTCGATATGAAGTTCCATACTCGATCACAATTGAAAAAGAGGTCGACTCTTGACACTGTTATTTACTAAAGTCAATTATGGAACATATTACTTGATCCCATTTTGATTGCGATCCAAGTTTGAGTAATAAAATTTGCTACTCAATTGAATATAGATAAAGCGAATTTATCTATCTTGTTATAAACTAGAGATAAAAGAAGAACAAAAGAGAGAAGTAAGTAGAATTATGCATTTTATTAAGAACCAATGTCTAATATTTATATGGAAGAATTAAAAATACAATGATAACATAATGATTTAGAAAATAGCTCTTGATGATCTTTTCTAGAGTCTCATACATATCAGACTATTATTTTGATGGTATTGTCTTCTAGGTTATGGACATTAATTACATAAAGAATATGACTAATTAAAATCTTATTAGAAAAAAAGTTGTGGAAAAAATCTTAATGAAAGAAAAATAATATATTATTTTTTTGAGTAACCTTGGTTAAAGAAAAAAAATACAACGCATATTCACTCTCCATGATAATATCACTTGAATTATTCTTCAAACATATTAAATCTTTCAAGATTAACATTAATAGTCATGTCAGATGAGTTGACTATAATGCATTTCAAATTTCACGTATCGTCAAGATAACATAATATGGACTCGTGATTTCATCCATCACAATCTTTGCGAAATTCACTATGTTAAGAGTCGTGCGTTACATACTACGCCTTCATTTTTCTTATTTCATTTTTTCATAAAGATATACATTTAGGCCCTATTTGATGGGCATTAAATTCCATGGAATGAGGAATTTTTTTTCCATTTCTCACTTAATGTCATGTTTGATGAGCCAAAAGTTAATGGGAATTTGTTTTCTTGCTCCTTGCTACGCGCCTGATTTTCCTTTTTTGGGGGGAAATCAATTCTCACCAATTTTGTGGGAATTGATTTTCCAGTTGACTGCATTTTTTTGACAATGGAAACAAATTTCATAATCAATTGTAAATTTTTTTTCACTTTAATGGACAATTTTCATATAAAATAAAGTCAAACGAAAACTAAACTTTGATAATTTTTTTTTTTACTTTTTGGCAATGGAAACAAATTTTATAACCAATTGTGAAAAATATTATCACTTTAATGGACAATTTTCATGTAAAATAAAGCCAAACGAACACAAAATTTTAAAAACAAAATTTTAAAAATTTTCGGGTGAAAATATTGTTCCAATCAAACACACTTAATTAACAATTCAATGCAAAACAATTTTTAGGCAATTACTTTATTTGGAATTTATTTTCTTTCTACCCATTTTTCACCCTTGCAATCAAACAGACCATAGATTTTTGGACTGCAGGTCTAAAAATTTCAGATTTATCGAGTAAATTTAATTTAAGATTGCGTCCCTTTTATTTGGCCAATCATTACTTCGATCGATATATTTCGATGCATTTATTTCGATTCTTCGTTATGTGATGCAGTACATTATGTGCAAAAGTACTATCGACGACTTTTTCTTTTTTGATTCTATTTTTTTCTATAATGACATAACCTATCGATATATCTCAATTTTCAACATATTAGGCGCTTGAACCTCTTCCAGGATTTTATAATTTGTTGTGTCTAAATACTCATCAAAAGTATATGCCTCCTTAATGAGACACTCTTTGTTAACTGCTCCATTTTCGTTTTAAATTTTTTATATTAAAATTGATATCATCACGCTTCATACGTGCCATAAATTTATCAAATATAATATTAACTAATTATCTTCTAGGACGTTAATTCGAGTTGAAGTATGTAAAGTTGGTGTATGAGATATTGTTGATCTCTTTAGTCAGTAAATGCATCTAAATGAAGAAAATACTATGGGTACATAAGTGTACCCATAGCACAACACTCTAAATGAATTATCTTTTGAATTTTTGATTCAAATTATCTTTTGTGAGGATTTAGATAATGATGCATTTTTACATTATTTTCAATTTTTTAATTACTCATCCTAATGTCGAGAAGAAAATATTTTAATCAAATTGATAATCAACAAACTACATTATAAATATTATCCGTCGAGTTTAAAATATTTTATAAGGATTCAAACTAAACTTGTATTCTCAGTATTCTTTAACATCCATCTCAGTGCATTGCCATTAAGCAATTATACATATTTTGCACTTTCTAAAATCATTAGATGGAAAATATTAGACTCTGACCATAAGTCAATTATAATAATGAGAACTTGATGTTGGCATGATGCCTAATAACATTCCCTAAATAGAAATGGGAAATATTTTGTTCACAATAGTAATTGTTAAGAAATTAATTGGAAACACTCAAATGATAGTGTTAAATTAATTAATGATATTCCAACTAATATTTATTAAAATATTGAGATTTAGGCTCACTAACATTAACAAGACACACAATCGTGATTGTATAATTTGAAAATTATGCTCATAATTTAAAATTTAAGCAGTAATTTCGCAAACTCCATGTTGCAAACATCATGCAATCATTTAGTAGATGTATTAAATCTATTAGACACAAATAATATGTAGATGGTCAACGTGGAGGATAACATCGCCTATATGTCATCTAACAAATTTTCAGAAATATAAGGAATTCAGTCATATTTATCTAGCAATGATTGATGATCAATAATAGAGAGAACAAATATCATATATGAATTTATTGGATTGAAGAATCTTTTGGTTATTCGTTGAATGTCCATTTGATTTCTCTAGTTCGCATCATTGTTGATTCAATATTGGTCTAATTGGTCATACCAAACAATAACACATTCGATAATTGAACTTTTGGTTCAGTATAATGCTTGCCATTTCAATAACTATTCAATCAAACAAAAGACATAGTTAATTTTCAAAAATTGATTAACTATGATATAAAAATCAATGTCCACATGACATGAACTATTTATTTTCCTTCTGGTTTAAACACTAATTCAAAATGATATTTTTTTGAAATATGTGTTACTTCGAGAGCACGTTGCATTTAATTTAATTTCTTCAAGAGCAATATATCAATATTATTTTGAAATATTAGAATTTTCATGATATGCTCTTCGAAGCAATAACAAATTATTATTTAAAATATAAATTATGTAAGATTTACTCTTCAAGATCAAAAACATAATTTATATTAGATTTTACTTGATTATGTTCTTTGAGAGCAAGTAAAATTTAACTAGAATATCAATAATAGTGTGTTACATCAGGAGCAATAATATTATATTATTTAGAAATATAAACTCTTTAAGAGTATATATTTTAGTAGAATGTAATGTTTACAAAATTGTGCTTCTTCAAAAGCAAAATGTTAATATTCTTTTAGAATAATAAAAATTATAATCCATGTTCTTCAAGAGCAAATATTGTTCTTCTAAAATATTAATTATAATATTGTGTTATTTCAAGAGCAACAACATGATAAATTATATGTAAAGAATATCAAATATATTTAATCATGTTAAAAAGGTATTAATTACCATACAAACATTATATAAATTTATATATAAAGTTAATTACCAAACCCGCATTAGGAAAAAAATCTTAAGAATCAAATAAATCTTTACAAGAATGGTAGATTCCAATTTAGCATTCGTCCATTAAAGATTAAATTTCTTTCAATAATCAATTGATGTCAAATTTCTTAATAATCACATGAATATTTAAGATAACTTATCAAATCTAATGCATGTCTTACAATACTTTCATATATATATATATATAGTTCATGATTGATTAAAAACATGTACAGACAATCTACCGTACAAATATAATTTGCGGCTTGGAGCAACAACTATTTGGAACAGCTATGTCACACCGAAATATATTTTTATTTTGTGGCTTGGAGCAAAGTCAAAGTTGCTTACTAAAGATAAACTTGTTCACTTGAAAATTGATCAAGATTGCTGTTTTTGTGGTGCAATGGTTGAAATGGTGCAATACCTTTTCTTCACATGTCCATTTAGTGCTTCCGTTTGAGAAATGGTTCGTGTGTGGCTTGGCATTAGATGCTCTATATCTACATTACCTAGTGCATTGAAGTGAATTAAAAAGGAGGCTCGAGGCACATCTTGACAAAGTAAGGTGAAGCGAGTTGCACTTGCTACTACCATTTACCACTTATGGACGATACATAACCGAAATTTATTTGAGGATCTAAGCCCGCAAGTTGATAGCGTTGGTAGACGAATCAAAACACATGTATACGTAGTTATGTTTTCTTCATATTCGCATGTTTTGATTTATTTTGAGTTTATGGCATTAGGTCGTTAGATCTTGTCGCTTGTATATCTTTTATTTTTGTTTGCCCTGGTATGCCATGTGTTCTTATATGCATACATGATTTTTGATTGCTCGTGTATGCCTGGTGTACTTGTACATGATTTTTTATCAATATAATTTACATTTACCGATAAAAAAAACTTTACACAGACATGAGACATGCATTGAACTTTATTAAATATACCGACAAATAAATAGAGACAATAAAGGCTACGCGATGGAAAGTAATCATTATGCATAATAATAAAATAATCATTATCATCAAATTAATTTTGGTATACGTGATACAAATGATTATGTTTATAAAAATTATTATTTTCCAATTAATTCATTTTGATTTTGAGAGAATCACGCAAATAACGTGTTACAAACTAGAGAGAAAATGAGAACAAAAGAGAGAAGTAAATATAATTATGTATTTTATTAAGAATCAAAGTCCTATATATAGAGGAAAAATTGGGAATACAATGGTAATAAAAACTAGGGCTGCAATGATATAATTGTTATCCACTGATAAATAAGAGAATGATATTTTTCTTACTCAATCACAATATACTAAAGTAGTTTGAATAACAAAAGATTCGGAAACTATTAAAGATGCTTGTTTAATTAAAAAATGAAATAATAAAAAATTAAGTGCGCAACACTTAAAGTTCATTAATTTGTTTGTCCGGATTTGAGTTTTCGACCATTGATTTAATGATGAAAAAAATATATTACAAAAACCCAAAAAATGAAATAGTTTATAAGTTACATTTATTCCTTATAAGTTTTCATACTTTGATATCATTGTACAATGATTTGATAATCAATTTTAAAAAATATATATTTTTCTACGTATATAATTATGTTATCATTCATCCGATCAATCATTCGATTATGCAAAATATACTAATATGTACGTTGGATTGATGAATAGAACCAATTATAAATTTTCACAAGTAACTAAATTTTAGGTATGTCAAAAGAGAGGGTATGGGACATGTCGAATACACACCCCTTGTCCCATTGGATATATATTTGTTAATCTTGCCCCATCTCCATATTCGATTAAAGCGGGATGGGGCAGAACCGGGGCGGGATGAGGCCTCTGCCCCATTTATTTTTTATTTATTTTATTTTTTGCTTTTATTTATTTATTTGATATCTTTAATTAATAAATATTATTACTTTTTTTTCCAATTTATTAATAACAATTTATTTTCTCTTTAAAAATGATGATAAATATTTTATTTTTGTAAGATAAAAAAGTTTAAATTTGAAATTAAGTTTTAATGGGCGGGGGTTATATTTCTCGTACCCGCCCCGTACTCGCTTCGGGGTAATAACCTCTGTCCTGTCCCCTCCCATTTACCTCGTTAGGTGGGTAATCCAGGCACCATTTGGACAGGGCCCGACAGATATCGGGTTGAAAGAGTTTTTTTGCCATCCCTAAAAAATTTAATCTCTCTAGTCTTATCTCATCTAGTTTATCGTACCATAGTATTAACATTGGGCAAAATTCTAAGTAATAATATTAGTTAAATCAAATTGTAAATGTTAGGTTAATTTCACCCAAATGTCACACAAACAGAAAAATAACAGTATAACACCCAAAACACACGCTGCAGTAAATGAAAAGTAATAACAAATTGTTCACCAAGTTCGACAAAATCTAATATAGGGGGCTTAGAGGTAAATCGAGCCCGTCACTATGAAAGAACCTTTAAGAGAGAGTTATAACAGTCTGTACAACCAAGACTCAGAACATAAACACTTCTAAATGATATCGATCCACAAAAGGATCTCCCAAATCACCTATACATCCCAAGAATCAGAAACCTCACACCTAACTAGTGCAGATTTACCGGTTTCATATGAAACCCAAAACAAAACCTAAAATTCTGAACACTACACAACAATACACGAGATTACAAGCTCAGTAGGTGAAAAACAATACAAAACCAAGATCTAATACAGCTTAAGAAATGAATGGAAACCCTCGAAGAAACCTCAGAATCGCCTCACAGGGAGAACCGAATTGAGAACTATATGAAAGGTAGTAAAAATATAACGGTACAGTAGCCTTAGGAGGTATATATACATTAAACCTCAGCCTTAGATTTAATCCAACGGTCCAAGTAAGTCCAGACTAAAACAGATTCGGGTGGTGTCAAATGGGCCAATAAAGTCACGCCAAGTGAATTGACCAAGGAAAAAACGCATTTTCACTTATGAAACTGGGTTTTAGAACCACAACCATTGTAAAAATTCGGCTAATTTAAATTTTCTGTAACTTTTAGCATTCACCAACTATGGAACAAAAAATAATGATTTTTAGTAATTAGAGTTCATGTAAAGAATTCTTATTTAAAAAGTTGACATTTAGATAATATTTTACATCGTAATTTATATGAATTAATTAAGTTCTTGAATACAGAAAATTTTTTAAAACAAAAATAATTGTTTTAGGAAAAATTATTTTACCATATAAAATAATTTCTCTCTCTAAATCTGTTGAATCTTTATTCAAGTGGTTGCCACTATTATCGGCCCACCTGTTGAATCTTTATTCAAGTGGTTTGCTTTTCACATAATGAAGGAGGTAGACATTGCTTCAAAAACAATCATCTTATAAACTATAATGTTATTGAAATTCTCTTCACAGTTTGGGTATTCTATTTCTTCTGTGCAGGTTATTGAGTTGGAAACTGTACAAGAAATGCACACGTCTATTGAATAAGAGATATTGTTTTATGTGTTGGTCGTGGCAAAGGATAAAGTCATGAATGGTATGAATATGGTGTGATTTTTATTGTCAATCCTGTGGACACATTGCAATAAATAGTGCCCTATTTTTGACAAAAATACTTTAGTGTCAATATCAGAGTTAGTAGTGCCCTATCTTTTAATATGCCATATATAATATCTTCACTATAAAATTTTATTTGATAAATTTTTTTAATATACATAAAGAAACTGTCATTTTCATACTAGATATTTTTTTACAACTTCTCAAAGTTTTTTGAATTACATAGATTTCCTTATTTAGGCTTCGAACTTTATAGTCGAACTCAATACGAGTTATGATAAATCAAGATGTGCTACCTAAAAATTGAGTAATCAAAACAATATTTTATTGTTCTTTAATCATGTTCATTTAATTTTTGTGCATAAAAATACCTCAAACTAACGTGTGGAGAATTTATTGTAATATTTTAGTCAAATAAAATAAAATTAGAATAAGAGATAGAAAGTAAACGTGTGCCAAGTAGTGACAACTACAAAAGGGGGAAAAGAAAAAAGAAAGAAACGAATGTCAAACAAAGTGAATGTCTTTTA
>CAIGRP010121346.1:0-28752 GCA_903798385.1 Fraxinus cuspidata
TATGAAAACTCGAAAGGAACAAGTATAATTTAAAAACTATGTTATTTTTAGTATTGTCGTAATATTGTTTTCTATTTTTATTATCGTTAAATCCATAACAAAAAACTCGACGTTCAATATCGATAAATTGTGCCCACACTGAGTTACTTTCCTGGCTCCGCCCCCATATATCCCTATTTTTTTCCTTGTGAAAATCCAATTCTTTTTTGGAGCCTAAGAATTATATTTATTACTAATTCAAATGCCTTCTATTTGAAAAAAAGGCTATGGTTTTTAATTGACATTTGTAATCATAAAATAGCGGACATCAATGGAGTTAAATTCTTAAGTACTTTGATTCTTGGAAACTGCGTTGAAATAATAAATCAAACTATTAAAAGAGTGTATATTGCTCCACAAGTGATATTGTCATCGATAATCCTTGATGATAGTACATAGATAATCATCGAATATATTGCTATCAATAGTTTTATTCAATTGCCAATAAAAATTATTTCTATTAAAATTTTCGACAATTTCTCTATTTAATTTATTTATTATTAAGCTTGAAATGGCCCTTGAGACATTTTCCTAAGGTTCTTGCTTGAGATTCCAACCAGGGTGACACTAATTCTCACCAAGTTGGCCCTAGGAGTTTAATAGAGAGTAACATAGTGGTGACGTATGGTGAAAGAAATGTGGTAGTTTAGTGCACTACATGGCTAAAAGTCCATGACATAGTGGACAAAGTACCTTGCAGCATTCGGTATGGGTTTTAACAATTTCAACTAGAATTTACTTTACTGATATAAATTTTGTTACTAGATAAAGTAAAAATACTTAATATAAACCGGCGGAAATACGTAGGTAACAAAATAACAATGGAATATGCTATTTCAAGATTCTAATGAAATTTTTATCGGTGATAACAATAAATGTTTCTTCATCAACGATCAGCGGCCGAAATATTGTTGGTGATTGTTGATGAAATCACGAATATCATTGGCATCGATATCACTGACACATGTGCCTCAGTGTTTGCTATGTTGTCTGTAATTAATACGAAACATCGATGTATGTTGATTTTCGTTAAGTATCTACAATTATATTCTTCATTAAATTGCTTTTTAAGATTATTCTTGAAAATGTCCCTTAAAAATTTTGGGTAGGGCCTCAATTTGTTTGAGTTACCTCTACTTGTAGGAAAGTACACACACACGACTATAATGAAAGATATACTAAAACCTGATTTCTATCTTCCACAATAGTAGTAATAGGTAAACCTCTTGATCAAAAGTCATTTGCAAATCCCATCATTAACGACAACAAAGCATCTTCACCCGTTAATATTTGTTGCTAAAAAGGACACTTTTATTTATTGACGAGTTTAAAATAAAAGACTTTTGAGACTCTTTTTGTTGTGATGTATAATCTCTCGTTACGAAGTTTTCCAAGTTTCAACTTAGATCAAAGCAAATTTGCATGGTTAATTAAAGAGAATGAAAATCAAGTGATATAATTATTATATTAGCAATGGAACATGGGAGTGATTATTGTGCATAATGGAATATAATTAATGCTCAATGATATAAAACCATGTTTTGAATTTCAAATACGAGTCTGTATTTATTAGAAATAAATGGGGTTTAACATTCAAATCATAACATAACAAAACT
This sequence comes from Fraxinus cuspidata, assembly GCA_903798385.1. Lineage (NCBI taxonomy): Eukaryota > Viridiplantae > Streptophyta > Magnoliopsida > Lamiales > Oleaceae > Fraxinus > Fraxinus cuspidata. Next base: position 1,656 of record CAIGRP010121346.1, read on the forward strand.
ATAGAAATAAAGTAATAATAAAAATAGAGAGAGATGAAATAACAACAATTAAAGCTTAAGATTCAAATCGAGGACAGATTCATCATCAGTTTGATGATCACCATTCACATTTACTAATCTCAACCGTTGATTATAGCCTTCATTCCCCTTGCTTGTTGATGAATAATGATGATCAAGATCAATAGGGTTATCACCTAAATCAAGAATTGAACCCTTTCTTTCAAACTTTTCAAGACCAAATCCACCAATGATTTGATTATATGATAAACCCTTCAAATTAGGGTTCATGAAAAATGACCTAGAAATTTTCTCATGGCCATAACGAATGTCATATGGATTATAAGTTCGCTTGTGGATCATGGATTCTGGTCGGACCCCGAGTGATGATCTGTTAAAACTGCCATAAAAAGGGACTTGTGGGATGTTGGAGTAGGGGTAGGGGTAGTATGAATAGGCTGGATAGTGGCCAAAAGGTGTGGCGGCCGCCGCCGCCGCCACCTCCACCACCCCATGGCGGCGTTTGGCCAGTGCACGCTCCTGTTTATGGGCATTCTGGTGGCCACCCAGTGCTTGAGATGTTGAAAACTCCCTCTTGCAAAAGCTGCATGTGAATGTTTTCGTCTCAGAACAACGTTTTGAGCCGTCATTTGATGATTCACTCGCCGGAGAAGAAACTGAGTTTAACGAGTTAAACAGGTTAAGTTCAAGATTGGAGGCTGCTGCACCATTATTATTGTTACTCAACTCATCATTGGCAGCAAGTTTGAGATCCAATTCAACACGGGATGTCAACTCGGGTTTTGAATCAGATCCTTCTTCAATTTTTTCCTTCATTCTTGTGTTCTTCTTCTGATCATCATCTGCATATTTTTTGACATGGGCTTGTTCTGATGCAGCAGAAATACTGGAGTCTTCAGAGTGACATGGATCTTGTCGACGGATTTCCATTGCTAAAGCACAAATGCGTACTTTTTTTTCGATTGGCTTTTCGAGTTTGATTGAAGAAGAATGAGGAGAAGAAGCTTGTTTAAGTAATGGAAAAATTAGTGCTGAATCCCTTGAATGTGGAAAGATATCCCATTATGTCTTCATTGCATGGTGTTATATAAGCAAATTAAGAAGACAAACACAGTTATTTCTTTCAAGGTTAACATGCAATAACTTACCAAATATTTAAAATGTACATATAAGATAAATAGCTACTATACTTTGGTATGTTGGATTAGACGAAATTGGAATAGGTTTAATGTACACTTCGATTGTCCTATGTATTCTATTACAAGTGATGACAGCTACTTAGTATGGAGTTTAGGCTTTGATTCTGTCGTGTGATTATGTTAAAAGTCCCAATTTTATTGTATGGTATGGGAAATTAGTAATGTGGTTAGGCTCCTCTTTATTAGGAATAACTATTTATTTACTTCTAATTATAATTGTATATTTGTCTTGATTAATAGATAGGATATTTAGAGGGATGGATTTTATATACAAGATGGAAATCATATCCCATTTTTCTTTCTTGTGAAAATTTAAAATATTTGGAGCCTAAGAATTGAAATATCTGATTTTGAAATAAAATTATGGTACTTAATTATCATTGTGTAATCGTAAAAGAGTGGACATTTAAGGGAATTAAATTCTTGAGGAATGTTGATATATATATATATATATCTATATATATATATATATATATATATATAAACCGTGTTAAATAAATAAATCAAACTCTTGAAATGGGAAGAAAAGAATTATGAGTCTAAAAAGGATGCTTAATTATGACAATTAAAAACAAGAAATAAATTCAGAGATTCTTCATAGAGTCGTATTGTCGTGGAGACGATTGATACTAGGTGTTGTACCTATCAATTGTAAAATTATCTCGATAAATTAATTTCACTGCACATAAATGGAGATCAAACAAGGCTAACAAATTTCTTCTATTTTCATTGATTTTGTTTGAATCGTTATTTTCTTGTGATGCTTTTGTTTGATCCCCATTTTCTCCAAAATGTATTTTTCTCTATCTATCTTTTTTCAATCACACATTTATCAATAAAATAATATTTCACACAAATTAAAAAATTTTCTTATTACATATTTTCCTTCATTCTACTATTCTAAAACACATTCTTAGCCTTTTACCATGTGTTTGGCACTCATTTTTGGGAAATTATAATTTTGGAATAGTGATTGATGGAAGAATGTGTGATTGAAAAGTAATGAAAATTTTTAAATTTATGTGTAATATTATTTTATTTGGAGAATGTATGGTTATAATTAAGAAGGAGAAAAATTTTAAAAAAAATTAATTGGTGTCAAACACCATTTAACGAGGCTCAAACAAATCTAAGGAGAATCATCTTCTTCTATGGTTCTCTCGATCTCCTTCCTACTTGGTCTCCTACACTTCAAAAGATATCTTTATGTATAATAAATGAAGTTTGCAGTAAGAGTAAGCTTCCACATATCTATTACTTCAATCTATCTTCTCATATTCGTCTTGTGAGATCATACTTTTTTCGACAACACCCCTATAGTACATATGGCCATCATAAAGTACCTATTGAGAAATCTTTGAGCTTGAAAGGGAACTTGGCCAAAGAGAAAGATGATGATGCCTATTTCAAATAGGGGTTTTGTTGTTGATTTTATTTTGTAAGTGCACATATCATTAACAAATAATATCATGAGAGCAAAGTGTCAAATTCACGATGACTCATTATCTACGTACTTTACTTTAATTAGAACAAGCTATAATTTGAGATGAACAATCAATTATTTGATTTCGATTTTAACCATATCCACTAAAGTATGCAATTACAATTAAGTAAACAAAAGTCTTGAAATTCATTAAATCGCAATAGACAATAGGGGGAAAATCAATAATTTGGTTTAGATTTTAATTGTACTTTAATGCTCAATTTTTTTTTAAAAAATCAATTCTTTCATATGGTGAAAATCAATGATCAATTATTGAATCATCTCTCTTGAGATCAGTCAATAATATACTTATACGTGAACTTATCTTTAATTAACTTACGAGCGTATAAATATGCATTAATTCACAAAGATCATCGCATAACAATTTCGTGAAGCATAATGATATCTTTATTTATTATAGGATTCTATGTTGTTTGTTGTCATCTACTGATTTATATCAAATCTCTCGAAATCAATATTAATTAAAAACACGTTCTAATGATGACCAATCACTAAAAAGTAGGAGAATAATAAACAAATAACATGAAAAATGAGAACTAAACTAAAAATGAGCGATTAATTAATCTAAGAATTTATGAGGTTTCTTCGAAACACTACCCACAAAGAGTTTAACCTATCATATCTTGATCACAAAAATATAAGATAAATATCGAAAGCATAACACGAATAATTTAGGAAAAAAACTTATAAAACTTTAATTTTGAATAGTTTTGCTACACATACATAACAATTTACATAATAACTTATTAATAGATGATGTGATGAGATTTTTAATTGGATCAAAATCTCATTAAAATCTCATTAATCAAATAAGTTCTCCACTTACATTTTGACATATCATTATTATGTAAAATACTATGTACATAGTTATGTACAAGAATCATTTTCCAATCTTGAATCTCTTCAACGATAATTGACAACACAGTCTTCTTCTTCAAAATGAACAAAACCTTCAAAAATTTCTTGTAATTTTGCTGTCAAGAATTTGATGTTTTTGTTAGAGTAATGTAATAGTATGCACTACTAACCAACCAACAGCATAATAGAATTCATAGTGCAAGGATTGTACACGTTGATTTCTATTTTAGAAAACAATATTGGTAGTTAAGCTACTTGGCAAAAGTTTGTTTTGGTGAATCAGGATATTCCTTTTGTATGTAATGTGCTTGTATAGATTTAGCTTGTATATAAGTTGAATGAAATGATGAAGTCACTGAGTTGAAAATTGTTCTCAATTAATCTATTTTTAAACTTGGTATCGAGCCATAAATGGCCAAAGCCGATGCAAGCAATCAGTCAGCTCCAAGCACTACACTATCCACCCAAAGTGGAATGATTCAAGCCTCATCGTTTGGGATGAATCTTACCCAAAGTCATACATTAAACTCGACAAGACAACTTCTTGCTATTGAAGAACATGATTATGCCCATAATTAAAGGGCACAATCTCGAAGGTTTTTTACTTGGAACAAAGGACAACCCATTAGAATTCTATCTACACAGACCACTACCAGTGGAGGAGAAGCAGTAGTGATAGATCAAAATCCTGAGTATAACAAATGAATTTCAACTGATCAACTGTTAATGGGCTGGTTATATTCCTCTATGACTCTAGGGATAATAATGAGAGTCATGGGATGCACCAGTTCAAGCACGTTGTGGACTGCTGTGGAAGAGTGCTACGGTATATTGAACAAATCAAGAGTTGTATTCCTTACCGGTGAACTGTAGAGAATAATAAAAGGTTCTATGACTATGGACCAATATTTCTCCACCATCAAACAGCTAGTCGATAATCTTCAAATACCTGGAAAGCCAGTAGATCACGGTGACATGGTAACTCAAGTTTTGTCAGGATTGGATGATGAGTATACTCCTATTGTTGTGCAGATCAATAGCGTTGAAAATATACCATTGTATGAATTTGTACTGATAACCTTTGAAAGTAGACTTAAGTACTTCAATTAAGTCAGAAACAACTATGCTTCACTAAATGTTGGCCAGTCAAGTGTGCAGCTTACTCAAAGAACAAGTTCTGGAAGTGGTAAGTTCTTTAGATGCGGGACACAGAACTTCAGAGGCAGGACAAGAGGAAGAGGTAGAGCAAATAAGGTATGTGAAAACAGAGGAACTTGCCAGATTTGTAGGCTGAACAATCGCTCAACAAGTTGGTGCTTCAACATATATGATGATGGTTTCATGGGTAGTAGACCTGGTAATCAAAATCAACAGAACATTAGCTTAACTCCTACTGCATTTGTAGCTTCCCCCAAAATTTTTGAAGATTCAACTTGGTTTGCAGACACTAGTGCAAGTAATCATGTCACAGCTGACAAAGGTAATTTGTCCATTGTTAAGATATATGAAGGTAAAGAGAAAGTTCGAATTGGTTATGGGAATTCTTTGCAAATTTCACATGTTGGGAAATGAGGTATTCCTTCATTAAATAACAAGTCTATTTCTCTAAATAAACTGCTACTTGTGCCTGCAATTAAGAAGAACATGATTAGTGTTTCTCAACTTACAAATGATAACAATGTATTCATGGAGTTTTACTCTAATTGCTATGTTGTCAAGGATCTGGAAACCAAGAAGGTCCTGCTGTAGGGAGTTCTTAAAAGATGGGCTTTACCAACTGAGGTTGCCAAGTCCTAATTCCAAACTCACAACCAAAGAGTCAGACGTTCAAAATAATTCCAACTGTTTCACAGTGAAGTCCAGTTGCGATAAGTTAACCAAACCAGTCAAGTTGTTTGAGTCTGAGATTGATGTGTTGCATAGAAGGCTAGGCCATACTTCAAATCATGTTTTAAGTCAAGTCTAATGTCCTGTAATAAACCTTTCAAAGTTAATGAAATTCTAGCTTTCTATGAATCTTGTCAATTTGGAAAATCACATGCACGACATTTTAAAACATCTTGTTCACATGCTTCAAAACCATTGGATTTAATTCACACAGATGTTTGGGAACCTGTACCTTTGAATTCCACCTCAGGATTTAAGAATTATATAATCTTTGTGGATAATCATAGCATGTTCACATGGATCTATCATATGAAACACAAGTCTGGGGCACTTAATACATTTATTCAATTCAAAAATCTGGTGGAAAACAAATTTGAAAAGAAAATTAAAGCTCTACAATCTGACTGGAGAGAAAAGTTCAGAAACTATAGTAAAATTACCTAATAATCTTGCATAGAACTTGGGCATTCATGTACCTATACCTCAGTACAAAACGGTAGAGCGGAGAAGAAACATAGGTACATCACTAAAACTGGACTAACCCTATTGGCATAAGCACAAATGCCCCTATATTACTAGTGGGAATCATTTAAATCAGCAACATACTTGATCAACAAACTGCCAACTCCAATACTTAACATAAATCACCCTTTCAAGTGTTATAAGGAAGATATTTTGATTACAAGACTCTTAAAACCTTTGACTGTGTATGTTATCACTATCTTAGACCTTACCAAAGACATAAACTCTGCTTCCATTCACAGAGATGTGTGTTCCTTGGATAAGGTGACACACACATAGGGTATAAGTGCTTAAGCTCAAGTGGTAACATTTCAAGGCATGTGATATTCAATGAGTTAGATTTTTCATTCAAGTCAGGTTTCCTAAATAAATTGTCATAGCCACCAAATTCCCAATTTGTTGTGAGCCTCGTTCCATTTAATAGTGAGTCAGCCACAGAACAATTCCTCAATGTACAACTGATGTAACTCATTCAGATGCACTACATGTAGAACACTTCTCTAATATAGAACTAAGTCATGAGGTGGAATGTGAGATAAGAGGAGAAATTGATAATGAAGGGTTGCATTTAAATGGATCAATTGTTCAAGAGGTTGCTAACATCAATCACGGTGAATATGGAGTTCAAGATATGGGAGGTGAACTAAGCAACACAGGAATTTTCAAGCCAAAAGTCTATACAAGTCAGGGACAAAATGAACTGGCAAGACCTGAACATTTGACTGTTGATGATGCTTTACAAACTAATGATTGGAAGAAAGCAATGGAAGATGAGTACACTGGTGAAGAACAAAGACACATAAGGAAGAATTCAAAGACACACAGCAAGGTTAGTATCTAAAGGCTTTCTTCAAACACCGGGAGCCGACTATGGAGAAAATTTCAGTCCAGTTATCAAGACATCAACTCTAAAAATTATCCTAACTCTTGCTGTTACAAGGGATTGGCATATCAGGCAGGTTGATGTGAATAATGCCTTCTTGAATGGAAAGTTGGATGAAGTAGTGTATATGGATCAACCGCAAGGTTTTGTGGATAAGGAGAATCCTGATTTCGTGTGCAAATTAGAGAGAGCCTTATATGGACTGAAACATGCTCCAAGAGGTCGGCATGAAAAGTTGAAAAATACTTTGCTAAATTGGAACTTCAAACAATCCAGAGCAAATAATCCACTGTTCTTATCTGCAGATGGTGAAGATAAGTTGTTTGCACTTGTTTATGTGGATGACTCATAATAATCGGAGATAACAGTTAGAAACTACAGGAAGTTATTGACAATCTAAACACATGTTTTGCTCTTAAGGATATGGGAAACCTTAGCCAATTTCTGGGAATGGAATTGCATGGAGATACAGCGGGGTTGTATCTAACTCAAACAAAGTATGCTACTGGTTTGCTCAAGAAGTTTGGTTATGAAAATCTTAAACTAAGCCTAACACCAATGGCAGTTGGGAAATTAGTCTCCAAAACTGAAGGACAATCTATGAAAGATCCAACCTTGTATAGGAGTGCTATTGGAGGTCTTCAGTATTTGGCACACACAAGACTTGATGTAACTTATGCTGTAAACATAATGAGCCAATTTCTCCAAACACCCACAGATGCTTATTGGAAGGCACTAAAAAAGTGTTTAGATACTTGAAGGGAACACTAAACTATGGACTTGAAATTCGTAAAAGTGATAGCCTTGATATAACTTCATTTACAGACTCTGACTGGGCTTCATGTCCAGACGATAGAAGATCCACTGCAGGTTATTGTGTATACCTTGGAGATAGCTTAGTTTCTTGGTGTTCAAAGAAGCAACAAGTGGTGGCAAGGTCAAGCACTGAGGCAGAGTATACCGCATTGGCTCATAGTGCATCTAAAATTACATGGATTGAGTCCTTGCTGAAGGAATTGAAAATACCACATACATCAGTTCTTAGAATATGGTGTGATAATTTAAGTGCAAGTGCATTAGCCTCAAATCCAATTTATCATGCACGAACCAAGCATATAGAGCTTGATGTTCATTTTGTTAGAGATAAAGTTCTGAGAGGTGAATTGGAAATTAATTATGTGCCATCATCGGAACAGACAGCGAATTTACTCACCAAACACTTGCTCATTCCAAATTTTTGTTCCTTAGAGACAAGATTGGAGTGTTAGAGATACACCCCACCTTGAGATGGGGTGTTAGAGTAATGTGATAGTATGCACTACTAACCAACCGGTAGCATAACAGAATTCATAGTGCAAGGATTGTAGACGTTGATTTCTATTTTAGAAAACAATATAGGTAGTTAAGCTACTTGGCAAAAGTTTGTTTTGGTGAATCGGAATATTCCTTTTGTATGTAATGTGCTTGTATAGATTTAGCTTGTATATAAGTTGAATGAAATGATGAACATACTGAGTTGAAAATTGTTCTCAATTAATCTGTTTTTAAAATGGAAATCCTCTTCTATGGTTCTTCATTTTGTGGTATGGAATCATCCTTTTCTTGACCTATGTCTTCTCTTTATATATTAGGCAAGGTGTTGTGAAAGTCGTGCCAATCAAATATTCAAAGTGGGCTTACTTTTAAGTTTAAAAAACCAAAATCTCTACTGGTCGGAAAAGATGAGTGAAAGCTCAATGCTACTGCGCGAGCGGACAGCGGCATAGGGGTCCACATCCGACCAGTTTTTTTCCCAAGTGGCGGAGCTATGGGGTCGTCGCCCTCTTCATGTTTCTAGCTTTTTGCCATTTTGCCCATTAGCTTCTGTGCTTTGTACAATATTTGCAGTCTCTAATCTTCCAAGTATGTCAATTTAGGCTCTTGAACTTTCAATTGTGCCCACAACAGTCCTCTAACTTTTAATATCTTCGAAATTGGTCCGAAGTTTTGAAAATATTCGAGTTGACCCTCAGAGTCTCCAAACGTAAAATTTATTCCCAAAACTTGTGGATTCATCCGGTTACGACTTTCAAAGCTTCCAATCAAGTCCAAACTTCTCAGTATCTCTTCAATTTCATCCCTTTAGCTACAATTACGCTCCGATACTCTTTCTTTATGCTCGATTCACCTATAAAAATAATGTTTGTACTAAATCAAGTAAAATTTTGCTCAAAAATCAAATATTAAGTATGTATAAGAGCATATATAAGTGTGCAAAACACACTTTTTATAATTTATTTTCCATGCATTTGAAGATTCTAAATTAAAGGTCAAAAATCGAAAAAAAAAAAAAGAAAGAAAGAAAGAGAAAGAAAGAAAGAAAAGAAAAGAAGAGTTTGAAGACTCGAGTACAAAAAGAGCTAAACATTCAAGCACTTTAGAAAAAAATTTCTCCCGATAAACAACTTGACGTTTGAGTCCTGAATGAATCATATCACTTCTTGAACTTTGATCACTCATAAATAAAAATATTTGCTTGCAAACTACTATCACCTTTGCATTTTAACTTCTTTTCCCGAATTTTAAATCATCAACTTCTTGTTTTTAAACATATTTTAATCTTTGTTCACAAGATCTTGTAAGAAAATCATTGAGTTTGATAAAAAAAATAAAGGGATAATTGCAATTGAGGCTCCAAACCTTTCAAACAGTGGCAGACTTTTCCCTAACCTTTCAATCGTTACAGCCGTCACCCAAACCTTTCAAACGTAACAGTTGAGGTCCCAATAGACAATTTCCATCCAATATGTCGTTAGTTGACCCAAAAAAATAATTTTGACCACATTTTAATAAATTTTAAAAGGGTAAAACAATAATTTAATATTTTCCCATAAATAATTAAAATAAAAAACCAAATAAAATAAAATAAAATAAATAGGGAAAAAAATATCTTCTTTCATCAACCCCCACGCCACCCCACTCTTCCCACGTTGTACCCAAAGCAAGCAAAAAAGCATAGTGGGTGGTCTGGTGTGGCTCTTATCGAAATAACTTTGTTTTTTCTTGGAACTTATATAAACGATCAAAAGAGGAGATCTACAAGCCTAACACTTCCACCAGGTCCTTCTTTTTTTCTTTAACTGTACATGATTCGTCATTCCCTGCTTGACGTTGTAAAAAATTTTCCCCTTTCTCATCTTTTTAAGGGACAATCGAACGTTATGGACTTTTGAGCTTTGAAGTCCCTTCTGATCTTACTTTTTATTTGTATCAAATAAGATTGAAATAAAATGGTAAATTGATTGTGGAGACACTAGGGTTACTAGTGATTGGAAATTTGCTTCAGCTAAAAGAGAAGAAAACCTACAAAACTTTTTCCAAATGGGAAGAGACTTATGGTCCGGTATTTTCTCTGAACATGGGCCAATTTTCTAGTTTCAGGTTGAGGTGGTTGGGGTGGGTGGGGTGGGGTCGGTGAAGAAGATAGTTTTTCCTTTGTTATTCTTTTGTTTTTGATTTAAGTTTTTGATTTTAATTATTTTATGGGAAAATATTAAATTACTATTTTGCCCTTGTAAAATTGATTAAAATGTCGTCAAAATTAATTTTTTGAATCAAATAACGACATATTGGATGGAAACCGTCCATTAGGATCTTAGCTATTGCGATTCAAAAGGTTTGGGTTGACGGCCGCAACGATTGAAATGTTAGAGAAAAATCTACCACTGTTTGAAAGGTTTGGGACCTCAATTGCAATTATCCCAAATATAAACTTGACTCTCAATCTTCAAAAAAAAAAAAAAAAAATTGATACAACAAGAGAAAGGAAACATAGTCATCCCCTTACCCCATATACCCAAGATTCCACCCTCATAATCAAACTTTAATTTATTTCATCATGGAACTTAATAGAATATATAGCAATGGGGGTCCCTCAGCTTTGAACATTTTGACGATGGAATCCGAACCCTTTGATTTCTAATACTCAAAAATCACAAAGCTTTCAAATGTCTGCACTGGATTTGAGATTTTGAATGTTAGAAATCAAATGTTCGAGATCCATCGTCAAAAGATTCAAAGGCTAGAGGCCCATATAGTTCAGTATTATTTATCCAAACTTTATAAAACATAATTTAAAGTTACTACTAACTATAGCTAAATAGTTACCTCGTAATAAAAAAAAAGGTTGAGAATCGATAATGCTATTTTCTTTATTTATTGGCCTCTGTTTGGTGGAAATTAAAATAACATTTTCAGTAAATTTTAATAAAAAATAATTAAATGTATAAATAAAAAGTAGTGAATTTTGATTAAAAATTAATTATTAACCTTTAAAAATCCTCAACTCGATGTCCATTTCCATGTTCAAAGAAACAAAACTCAAATCTGAGCGTCGATCCTGGGAATAAACTATCAAATGTCCCTGCTTCCATCAAGGGGAGTGGTGATTTCAGTCCCAGTTCTCGTACTATCTGTTGCTGCCGCCACAATTTTCCTATTCTTCCTCCTCTCCTCCCTATCTTTCTCCCCTCCGCCGTGTACTTGCCCTATCACAGGTAGCTCCGCCGCCGACAGTAATAAGGTAAGATTTGGAGATCGGATCTCGGCTTCAGCAGAAGATATAGAATGGGTGAAGAGTCAGATCGAAGCCAATGGGTTGCATATGCAACATAATGTGCTGCGTAAAGGCATTAATCCTCGCACTCGACAACAGCAGCTGCAAGATCTCCAGCAGTAAGACAATTCCCCTTCCCTTCGACCCTCACGCACAAACAAATACTCTGACGATGACAGAAAACGAAGTTCTAGACTATCAGTACTTTGGAATTAATCAAAGAAAAGAACAATTGAACATGAAGAAGCCAATTTAGGAAAAACTTCGTTAGCATTTCTAGTAATGTTTATTGTTCTTTGTTATTACTAGTCTCCATTTCATCTTTTTTCTGAAGATTTAGCCATTTGCTGGACCTCCGGAAATTACTGATTCTTTAATTCAATTTCAACAAAATCAGTTGCATTAAAATAAGATTTCAGATGCCAAATTAGTGAATGAATTTCTGGTCTTTATCTCTTCTCATTTTCCGCGAAAAAGATACTCTTCCAGCACTCGGTGTCATCCATGTGCAGATTCTACAATGTGATTTTGTTCATGTAAAATCATTAAGCATTATGGAAATTAAGCGTCCTGTTTTGATGATATGCTATGAACTCCGTCAAATTTGTGGAGAATCTCTTAATATACATAGAAGGAAGAAGAGAACAAGATTATGAGTTTATGTAAATGGATCACGTTCATTGCATCTCATCTAACTTGTGTATGCCAGGAATATCGACCATTATGTAGTCATCTTTACTTCAAAATTATATTTCGTATGGTGTGAGGTGGAGGTTCTACTGATGATGACAATCCTAGGTATTCATTAAAGAAAATGAAATTGGAAGGAAATCTAATGTTGATAGTTTTTGGTACTAGAGTAATTGTGGAGTCCACAATGCTTGCTCTCTCTGCCACCACACCATAATTGATACATTGAAGATATGAGTGTTTTGGGTGTACAAGTGCTTACTAGTGCTCTAGACTAATGGCATGTGATCATACTGCTTTAGATTAGTTGTATGTGCTCTCCTTGTACTGGAGTATGATTGAATAAAACAGTACTCTTCAAATGAATAAAACAATTTACAATTGATAACATCATCTGATCCTACTTAACTCCTAAAAGTATTGATATAACTTAAAATTCTTTTTTTTCTGGATATGCTCTTATGTGGTCGGGATAATTCTATCAAATGTGGTCCAAGGACTGCACGATCTGCTATGTGGTTTCAGTTTCTACTATAATGCATGAAGATAAAAGTTGGTTACAGAAAATTACTGCAACTTCAACTGGTTTCCAAATAGCACAGCTAGGGAAACATGGAAAGGGCAATATCTAGAGGAATCCATTGTTCGTTTTTATTTTCATTTTTTTAAAATCTTTAATCCTTCTCCTATTTTTCCCACTCTTACTTGTCAGTGCTTACTGCTGAACTAAAGTAATTATAAACAAGTTTTACCATATTTTCAGGTTTAAAGGCATATCACACTACGAAGGAGAAGAAGCAAACAACCACACTGCTCTACCTTGTCCAGGCGAACTACTTGTAGAAGAACACCATAGCAATTATGGAGAGCCCTGGGCAGGGGGACGAGATGTATTTGAATTTCTTGCTGAGTCTGCCCATCTAACACCAAACTCAAAAGTTCTTGAGATTGGATGTGGCACACTGCGTGTTGGCTTGCATTTTATACGATACTTGAACCTAGAGCATTTCCATTGTTTAGAGAGAGATGAGCTATCTCTGATGGCTGCACTTAGGTACGAGCTGCCATCGCAAGGCTTGTTGTACAAGCGCCCTCTGATTGTAAAAGGTGAAGATATGAATTTTAGTAAGTTTGGAGATAGACCCATATACAGTTTGATATATGCAAGTGCTGTGTTTCTTCATATGCCCGACGAGCTTGTTTGGATTGGATTAGAGAAGTTAGCAGGCAGACTGAAACCTTTAGAAGGTCGGATTTTTGTTTCACATAATATAAAGTTTTGTTCACGGTTGGGAGGAGAAGAATGCACGAAAAAGCTAAATCATCTAGGGCTTGAATATCTTAGAAAGCACACGCATGATAGTTTGCTTTTCAACCACTATGAGATCTGGTTTGAGTTCAGGCGATTTAAGGCTTAAAACATGGAAAAGGGAATTATTTGTGGACTTCTTGCTCTAATTTGTGGCATGCAACCAACTTCCTTGGACACTCAACTAGGAACTACCTCATTCTGTAATTAGCTTCATACAGAACCAGAAAGTTGTATGCACCATCCGTATTTGCAAGCCAGTGGGACTCTCTCCGTGTTTTTGAGAGGGTAGAGCCCTGCTCAATGTGAGCTATTCAGAAGTGTTGTAAGGAGCAAGTACCAATTACAACATGCTTTTATACTTGCATTGCATTTAGTTTCGCTATATTCACCTTCTATTTAGAGCTAATCAGTAAATGTTGTTAAGATGTACTTCACGATGATCTTCAAGTTTGTTGTTCGCCAATGTCTTGCCTTGAGGATTTGGTTCTTTGCTATATGATTGTTTCTCTATGTAGTAGTAGTTGTCAATATAATTAAAATCGCAAATCATTGTCATCTTGCAAAATAGAAGAGATAATCGTCCCAGAGTTCTTATAGCAATCTATATTATATTAAATGTCACGTAAAGTGAGAATCATTTTTTGTTAAAAAATATCTTATTTTTTCGTTTTTCAATATGTATTTAATTTACAATTTGTAATAAATACTATAATTAATTTTCTATTAATTAACATTAACATTCATTTAATTAATATTAATTAGAATTTCATGTCCATATCCTTGTTATTAATAATTAATTAACGTTCACATTTATTTAATTAATATTAATTAAAATTTCTCTTTCAATAATGTAATTTATTATTCACGTCCATGTATGTTAATTAACATCCAATTTAATTTAATTGGAAATTAAATTATTTTCATTTAATATAAATGATTTAACATTCATTATTACTTATATATTACTTGGTATTAATTTTAAATTATTTAACATTCACGTTAATTCATTTATCGTATTTGACATCCATCTTCACTTATGCATTTAGTTATAATTTTAATACGCACATTCAAATATATATTTCACTATCTATGTTTATATATAATAATTAATATTTACTTTCAAAAACTTGCATTTCTCTTATATTTAGATTAAAATGGTAAATGGATGATCAAATGTTACTTTCATAACACTGATAAAACATTTTACAATAACTCGCAACGCACGTTCAATTCTAACTGGTATCATAAAAAGTACAAGAAGCAACATATATCTACGATGACATAAGCAAGAAGAAACTTGCTCAACTTATGGTCCGTTGAACAAGATTTTGAAGACTCATAAACTACGTTTGAGATTAAAAAGTTGTTTTGAACATGTTTGAATATGGAAGTTCTTATTTGATATCAATAAATTTTATGGGATAGGAACAAAAGTAGAAGTTCAAAGTCAAATAATCAATATTAACCACATCTTTCATGGGTCCACAGCTTTTCAACCACATATTTCAAAATTTTCTATCAAATTTTACTAAAAATTTAATTTATCTGGAAGAATGATTTGACTTACAAGTGGCAACTCTTTTTAAAAGAAATATTTACGAAATTATATAAAAAATGAAATGATTTATTTTGAAGTCATGTTCCTTTGATACAAAAAAATACAACCAAAATGAAAAATTGCTTATAATTTGGAAGTTCCAAGTTAATTGTTGTAAGGATCCGCCGCGCCGTCGCAGCACACAACTAATACAAATTGGAATCTGATTCATTTTCACCATCTTCAGCCGCCGCCTTGGGTGCTCAAAACCCGATAGGTTTATTCCTAGTACCAAATCGATACTTAATATATGTATACAAATGATGCTTTCGCGGCGGGTTGTGTTCTTGTTTAGAGGCTCAGCCGTCAGTCACCACATTCCATCAAAACACCGTTGGATATCGTCGACGTCACCTCTCAACTCCTCATGGATGGAGAAGGTCAAAGGCGTCTTCACCGGCCAAAAGACCGCTTCCGAAACGGCCACCCCCACGGCAGAGTCATTCACCTTGCTCCGTATGTCTTACCCACTCTCACTTCTTATTCTTGTACATACGTGTAAGATACGCGTACTGGTGTTAATATATCCAAATTGATACTTATGTGGGACTTTCTTCTTCCTTTCCATTTTCCTTTTCTATGGGTTGTGTGTGTGTGGTTGGTTTGTAATATTAATAGGGTTTGCGGAGGAGTTGAGCAAAGCGAGGAAGATGGGGACTTTGAAGCAATATATAGTGGGGAGGAGTAGTGAGGCTACATTTGCTGATGCCTTCGAGAAGCAAGAGGCCATTATTAGATACCTTGGGGGATTCGATCCTACTGGAGAGGTTGTTTCCCGTGATTCCTTCCTTTCTCTTGTTGTTCGCATTTAAAAAAAAAAAAAAAGAATGTAAGTTGTATAGCCTGATAGTCAGGTATGCATATTTGTGTGTTCTTTATCATTTATGTAGTCCTTGCAGTAAAATTAAATGAAATTGCCCCCATATAATATAAAAAGTTTTCTTAGAAATAATTTGTGTTAGTACGTGGATGTTTGCTCAATTCAATTTGCAATGAACTTCATAGTGCGTGGTCCATTCTGACTTGCATTGCTAACCTCAGCCATTATTCTATCCTTGAATTTCCTGGTATGCAATTGGGGCATTAGAATTTCCACCACACTAATTCAAATGGGAGTAGTACTCTTCCTATCTCCATTTCCAAGACCCTACTTTTCCTTGGAAACTGGTGTCTAGCAGCAGATTTGCAGGATGTTTATACAATGATCTAACAAATGAAAGTCATCATTTAATGTGTACAATATAGGCAATACATAAAAGGATTACCTATTCACATTTTAGGATTGGATTTTTTCCTTATAAGACTAGTTATAGTACTGTATGCTGCAGCAAGTGCACTAAGTATGCTTGCCTTAGGCATGTTAATATGTGACTGCATTATATGTGGTTGATACCTTGCAGCATTGGCTGACTAGAGTAGGTCAGAGGCTGAACATCAGTTAGTGTTTGTGTGCAAGACGGCCTGAATTGATATTCAACCATGGGCTTTGGATCAAGTTGTAGGCACTAGTTGCAAGGTGCAACCATGGTGTGTATTCTTCCTGAGACATATATTCTGCATTGGGGGCAATGACATGTTCTACTGTTTCTGATATTGGGGTTGAGTGAAATGCTCTGGGAGTGTCTTAAGGCCTTGTAGCTAGGGAGCTGGTGCTTTGGCATAATGCAGGCTAGGTAATTTCGGGTTTGAAGTGCCAAAATACACTAATGTATTGAGCTTGGGCTACACTAAACAGTATTGGTTTTGCAAAATATACAAGCGTTGCGATGTAGAGCAACTGAATGATTCTTGTAAATTCGTGTTTTTGGAGTTGGATAGGCTGACTAGTTTGAGTGAAAACCAAGCTGTACAGGGTGGAGAAAACAAATGCAGATTTAGCTCCTGTGGTGTTATATAAACTCGTCTTTGTAGGTCATGATTACACTGCAGCTGTGGTAAGGCTGGCTAATTATCGGTTTCTTTGTTGCATGATCTTGTAAGAGCAAAGGATTGAGAGATTGTTAGTGCACAACAGATAGCCCAACAGTGGCACTCTTTTTTTTTTTTTCTTTTTGCTAATTCATGGTTAGATGGTGCAATCAAAGATTTACAGAAATTGTCCGTGGATACCATCCTGGATTATGCTATGTCCGTTCCGTTCTCCATTGTAGTGGACAGTGGTGCATTGACTGATTGAGTTGATTTCATGTTTGATGTGGTGAAGGAGGATGTTTCTGCCTTGACTGGTTTGACATTTGCAAGTTGGAAGGCTTGGTGGCAAAGGCTGGATAAAGCTTGTCTAGAGATTAGTTCATGGGAACTTTTGTAGAAGGAATTGGAGAAATTCTTTCCAGCAAACACCGGTTGGACGGCTTGTGATTGATTTTGGAAACTTTGGTACCTTGTTTCTGGGCTAGCGTGTCTCAGAGTCATCTTGTGGACTTGAATTTGGACAACTTTACATCTGGTTTGGCAACAATAACTCCAAGAAGAACGACAGTTGTGACATTTCTCCAGGCCAGAAAAGAAAATGAGACTGAAAGGACAAGTTCTGCTTTGAAACGGTATGAGAATGACAAAAAGTTTAAAGGCTGTTCACTTTTGGGGTCCACCAGATATGTAGTACTCATAGGAGACGCTGAATACATTTAGATTAATGAAAGAAGGATAATGTAGGTACAGCCAAAGGTGGTTTAGGCACTTTGGCTTGGATACCACTTCAGGCCTTTGGGTTTGTATGAGTTGGAAACTACCCCAATTTTTTAGAGTGCACTTGCCAGAAGCTAAGTTGACATTTCCTATATGGGGCTAGAGGGTTCTGGGAATATGGTTAAGTCGAATTCCAGGAGGCGTGTGGTAGAACTCGGTGAAGACCAATATTATCTCATAGGAATTTAGTGTTTGGCTGAGTTCATTTTAAAGGTTAAGACTTCCTGGGTTTAAGTTTTCAGTCTACAATGAACGTGTCCACGGTGACTTTAAGGTCAGAAGAGTGGTCTTAGAAAAGTTTTGGGATTTAGTGGTGATTAGGAAGTGTGTCATTTAGCAGAAGGATGGGGTGTCTTTTATCACCATAACTTGAACATATGTCGTGGCAGGTGGCAAGGTCTCTCCTTAGGCATGGTGATGTGTGGCTGCATTGTGTGTGTACATTCTGCATTGGTGTGTTGGTACCCATGAAGCACAATAATCACTTGACACCCTGACATAATTTTCTAAAGTAGGACACTGACTGTTGTCGATTAAAAAATATATATAAACTGCACATTTATACCCTTTCGACACCAGGAGCACGCAAATAGCTTTAGCTTTGCATGCAAAACTATGGTCTATTGACATGATTTTACATTTGACTTGCTTCACTAAACTGATTGAAAGACCTCTACATTGTTCTGGACAAAATTGTAATCAATAAAGATAGTCCATACAATCACATTTCACACTTCTTCATAGGTTTAGCTAACAGACATGATAGAATAATATGAGGTTCAGATCAGGCAGAGGACAGTGTGCAAGCAAGCCATTATCCATTGCAAGAAGTTTGATTTGTGGCCAGGTGATGTCATTACCTATTCAAGTAACTAATGAAATTATTACAAGTGCTACAGGTTGTAATATATCCTGCTACATTGCTGCCCATAGAAAAGGACAAGACACTACTGGTAGGGGGAAGGAATGATAAAGTTTCTTTATCTTTAGTGAGAGATGGATTCAGAGATAGCAACTGGGGATAGGGCATGGATAAATTGGTCGACACTCGATAGTGAACGCCTGAATGGGGATTTAGTTTAGCTGAAAATGGCCCTGAACAGGCCAGCTAAAATAGCCTACAAAGCATATTACGTACTTATTCCTCTTCTTCCGTCTCTTTCCATCCAATCGCCTCTTCCTTATCCCCCTTCTACTGTCTTTCTTTTACCATTTTCCTTTTCTTTATTTTTCTATCCTCTCTTTTCACTCCTCAATTTGCAGCTAGAAGCATTGAAAAACGTAATTTTCAGGAGGTTAACGAATTAGCTTTAACTTATTACTCAAGTGTTACAGCTGGTTTCAAAATGTGATAACTTGAGCAGAATGGCTTTGGCCTGTAATTACTTGTCTTCCTGTTTACAGTCATGCATTTGTGTTTCTAAATCTTTGCACAGTCACATGTTCTAAGTGATGCTAGGGCGTTGAAAGTCAGTTTGAATGCTACTGACAATTATGTAGTCTGGTAATGCTTTAATAATCATCACCTTTCTTTTGCTTTATTACTGTAGAATATTCAAACCGGTCAAAAGCAAGAAGCAGCAAAACAATGTAATTGCACAATAGCGGATGTTGAAAATGCTTTAGCAAAGTTTACCTGGGCAAAAGAAGCTCAGAGAAAAATTGAAAAGTTAAAGGAAGAAGGCAAACCAATGCCAAAGAGCTTGGCTGAGGTATTTGTCTCATTGCATACATTTCTCATTCTTCACATTGTTAACAGTGATTTGCTACAAGTGACAAACTATGTGCTAGTCGTGTTGGGTGAATGTTTTTGCTGGTTAGCTGAACATGGATACCTGTTTTTATCTGTATTATTCTACTTTTTCCCTTGCTAATGCATGGTTAGAAGGATCATATCATATGACATGGCTTGGGCATTGTAGTTTGATGTTATTGCATGAAATATTGACCCGTGAAGGAATCATTAACTGCAGGTTCAGAAGTTGATGGGATCGACCCCCATGGACGTTGCACGATCAAACTTGGCCAAGAGTGGAAAGATAAGTAGAAATGCGCCTTGTCCCTGTGGTTCCAAAAAGTTATACAAAAGGTACTTTTCTTCTTTAACAAGCATAAATGATTGTATTCAACATTTTCTCCGTGTATATCTAAAATTGATTCGATAAACACCTGAAATCCATTTTCTAAGATCAACTTATGGAGAATTCAGAATATGAATTTTTATATGTGAATAGGGTAATTGATCAGTACCTTAGATAATCCTCCTAAGTTACATGAAACTATTTTACCCTGCTCATTTGGACTGGACTTCAGCTTAGATTGCAAGTGTATCTAATCTTTCTTAGCGTTGCAAGTGAGCTGTAAAATTTCTGAGAGTCTCATAAGATGCAATACACATTACCCCGCATGCTTCATTGCTGTACAGGTTCTGGCTTCATTAACTAGGCAGGTCCTCTCCTATAAAATCTTTACTTTTGTTACAAATTTTGCCAATGTTGCTTTACAAGAGTGTGATACCTACAATAATGACAAAAAAATATTTTGCAGAAATTCCGAACCACATTTTCTATCTTGTCTGTAAATCTAAGCAGTATAATTTTTTTTAATTATTATTTTGCTTTCACTTTTGAAGGTGCTGTGGGAAGGACAAAAGCACTTGAAGGAGAAATATAGAGAAAGTATTAAACTTGCACAATGCTTGGAGTACCACACAGTTTAAGGGAGCCTCTCATCATCCTTCAGTAAGGCTTGGCTATACTCTTTTACCCGCATGGATCTTAACTAGTGCTTGTTGCGGCCAGTTACAGTTAATCTGACATTTCCCACATAAGAACATAGCGACTGCGCATAAACGCGCACATTGTTATTTGCCTGTTTTTTTGTTTTTGGCTGCGTACAATAAAAAGGAAGAAGTTGGTAAAGCTGCAGGTTTTGCTCTTTTTAACATTACTAAAGCTATATACTGACACTTTAAGTTGATAATGTTACTAGATGTTCTATCTATATGTATTTTGGATGATCCTTGGTCAAGTTGCGAATTGAATTATTTCTCCAAAAGGCAAAGAAAATGAGGAAAATTTTGAATACTTGAGGATGTTCAACGAGGAAATGAATTCTTGCATAGCCCATCATACTTATAACATCAAATAAAAGCCGTATCAGGTCAAGCAATTGCCAAACCAGCCATCATCTTATCCTCGTGTCTTAAAGTTTATGTTTTAAGTCGAGCATGTACCAACTTTTCGAGCGTGTAACTACTTTTTTCAACTCGATTGCCTAAAAGTTTCTTGTTATTAAGGGCTTTATTTCTCTTTGGTTTTCCACAAACTCAATTACCCTGAATGCCCTAAGATGCTTTGTTTTATACTTGGGGCGTAAATAATCTTTTATCATTTAGCCCTCTAAAAAATAATTTTAATTAACAAAATTTATTATCAAAAAATGTATACATGTCCTTAATAGAACCGATCTAATTCTCTGAACAATCGGACTTTCGTACTTCTGTAACAAAAATACTATAGATGTAAAATACAAAATAGGAGTGAATGCTTTATTTTTTGCCATTCTCTTTGGCATCCCAAAACCGTGCAGCGGCCTTCAACATGTTCCATGGTATCGCCGCATTATGACGGGAAAAGAGAGGACGAAAGCCGAAGCAACCAAAGAGAATTTGGATACTGATTCGGTCAACAGGAAAGGTCGGCTTAATATCACTAGCATTACTCCAAGCAAAATNCAACCAAAGAGAATTTGGATACTGATTCGGTCAACAGGAAAGGTCGGCTTAATATCACTAGCATTACTCCAAGCAAAATATATGAACTCACAGGAATGCACAAGATAGAATCCGATTTACTTGTTTATTAAGATTGCCAATCGGTGAACTAATTAGTGCAAGTAATTTGGGATTAAATTCTAAATTCAATTAGGTATCCATTTTGCTTCGACTTTGGACTTTTGATCTCAAATTAAGCCCTTAACCTTGTTTGGTTGAATGAAGAACTCATGCACGCACAAGCTAGCTGGAGCTAGTGAGCCTTAACCAGGTTCAACAAACTATGCCTCCACTCCTTTTATGCAAGTTCCATTGCAGTCGACGAACTGAGAGCATGGCACTCGAATCACCAGCCATTTGTTTTCTTCACATCTCGTGTACATTTTCCAACTTCCAACGAATCAAAATTGATGAGACTCCTCTCGTATGAAAATTTGAATCCAATTTTGAAATTTGAGTTTGGTTTGTGGTAACTACACGGATTGGGTTCTGTGTTGGGCTTGGTTTTTAGTTTGGTTGGGTTTAATTTAGGATTGGACTTTGGTGGAGTTTGGAGATTGTACTTGGATTTAAGATTGGGTTTGTGTTGTGTCTTTGTTTGGGTTGGGTTCGGTTTGGCAGTAAAGCTTGTTTAAATCTGGGTTGGGTGAGGTTAGGCTTGGGTTTGAAATTGGGTTGGGTTTAGAGGGATCTGTTTAGAAATAGGCTTGGATTTGGAGGTTTGATCTTGGTTGGAAACCCAACCCAAACCGTCAATTCGATGTTTAAATTTAGGTTGGGTTTTAATGGGTTTTGTTAAGGATTGGGCTTGAATTTAAGTTTGTATTGGGTTTTAAAGTTAAGATTGGGTTATTGGGTTGGGTTTAGAGGAATCTGTTTAGGATTAGGCTTGATTTGTGAATTGGATTTGAATTGGGTTTGGAAGCTAAGCTTGTTAAAATTTGGGTTCGTTTAAGGATTGGGCTTCGGTTGAAATTGGGTTGGGATATGAGGTATCTGTTTAGGATTAGGCTTGATTTGGAGGTTTGGGCTTGAATTCTGACTGGACTTGGGTTGGGTTGGGTTGGGTTGGGTTGGGTTTGGGAGTTAAGCTTGCTTAAATTTGGGTTGGGTTTTGATGGGTTTGGATAAGGATTGGGATTGGGTTTAAGCTTGGATTTGGAGGTTAGGCTTGGTTTGTGAATTGGAGTTGGTTTGAAGGGTTTGGGTTTTTGGATGTTCGGATTGGGTTTGGTTTGCATTTAAGTTGGGTTTGGTTTGAATTTGGGTTTGGGTTTGGGTACAATGTTGGGTTATTTTTGCACGCTTTGGGTTTGGCCTTTCAATTGGATTTAGATTGGGTTCGAGTTTGGTTGGGTTTTGATGTATTTGGGTTTCAACTTTAAT
This sequence comes from Fraxinus cuspidata, assembly GCA_903798385.1. Taxonomy (NCBI): domain Eukaryota; kingdom Viridiplantae; phylum Streptophyta; class Magnoliopsida; order Lamiales; family Oleaceae; genus Fraxinus; species Fraxinus cuspidata. Next base: position 24,569 of record CAIGRP010121346.1, read on the forward strand.
TTGAATTTGGATTGTTCAGAGGTTAGGTTTGGGTTGAAATTGGGTTGGGTTTAGAGTGATATGTTTATGATTAGGCTTGGATTTGGAGGTTTGGTCTTGGTTGGGTTGGGTTTGGCAGTTAAGCTTGTTTAAATTTGGGTTGGGGTTTAATAGGTTTGGTTAAGGATTGAGCTTGGGTTTAAGTTTATATTGGGCTTTAGAGGTTAGGCTTGGGTTTGGGTTGGGTTATAGGGATTTTGTTTAGGATTAGGTTTGGATTTGGAGGTTGGACGGGGATGGTTTTGATGGGTTTTTTGGGTTGGAATTCGATGGTTTTGGGTATAATGTAGGGTTATTTTTGAACGCTTTGGGTTTGGGCTTTCAATTGGATTTAAATGGGTCTGAGTGGTTGGGTTTTGATGTATTTCGGTTGGAGCTTTAATTTTAATTTGGGTTGTTTTGAGATTAGGCTTGGGTTTAAAATTGGGGTTAGGTTTAAAGGGACTTGTTTATAATTCGGTTTGGATAGGGAGGTGGGCTTCGATTGTGAATTGGACTTGGTTTGAAGGATTTGAGTTTTTGGGATGCTAGGATTCGGTTTGGTTTGCATTTAAGTTGGGTTTGATGGGTTCGGGGTTGGGCTTGGTTTTTGATGGGTTTGGGGGTATAATGTTGGGTTATATTTGAATACTTTCGATTTACGCTTTCAATTGGATTTAATTGGGTCCGAGTTTGGTTGGGTTTTGATGGGTTTGAGATTTAATTTGAATTTTGGATTGTTTGGAGGTTAGGCTTGAGTTTGAAATTGGGTTGGCTTTAGAGGGATCTAGGATTAGGCTTGGATTGGGAGGTTGGGCTTGGTTTGTGAATTGGACTTAGTTTTAAGGATTTGAGTTTTTGGATGTTGGATGGTTTGCGTTTAAGTTGGGTTTTGATGGGGTGGGGTCGGGCTTTGGTTTGCATTTGGATTGGGTTTCGATGGTTTGGGTACAATGTTGGCTTATATTTGAATGCTTTGGGTTTGGGGTTTCAATTGGATTTAATTGGGTCCAAGTTTGGTTGGGTTTTGATGTATTTGGGAGAAGGATTTTAGTTTTTGGATGTTGGGCTTCTGTTTGGTTTGCATTTAAGTTGAGCTTTGAAAGGTTTGGGGTTGGGCTTTAGTTTGGATTTGGATGGTTTTGGGTACAATGTTGGGTTATGTTTGAATGCTTTGGGTTTAGGCTTTCAATTGGATTTAATTGGGTCCGAGTTTGGTTGGGTTTTGATGTATTTGGGTTTGGGCTTTAATTTGAATTTAGATTGGGTATGAGTTTAGATTCACTTGATGGATTTGGGTTTGTGTTTGATATTGGGTTGATTTCGATGTTGGGCTTAAATTTAATTTGAGGTTGGTTTAAAATGTTAGTTTGGTTTGCTGGGGTTTGGGTTTAATTCGAATGTGGATTGGGTTTTAATAGGTTTGGATGTATGGGTTTGGATTGGAATTGGTGTTAGATTTGAGATTTGGTTGGTTTTTATGTTGGATTGTGTTTCTGTTTGTTATTAGTTTGGTTTGGGTTCAGAGGGATTTGCGTCCAAGTTAGGTTGGTTTTTTATGGATTTAGCATTGGGTTTGGAGTGTTGTGGGTTGAGTTTGTTTGTGGGTTGTATTTTGGTTCAAGTGCAATCTAGATTTGAGATTGGGGTGTGTTTTTGGATGGATAAAAATTCAATTTTGGGTTGGTTTTGATGTTGGGCTTAAATCATTTGATGTTGGTTTGAAATTGTAGTTTGGTTTGGTTTGGTGGGGCTTTGTTTTGTTTTTAGTTTTGGTTCGAATATGGTTTGGGTTTTATGGGTTTGATTGGAATTGGGCTTAGATTTGTATTTGGGTTGGTTTTAGATGGATTTGGCACTGGGTTTGGAGGGGTGTGAGTTGAGTTTGTGGGTTGTATTTTGATTGGGTTCAAGTCCAATTCAGTTTGAGATTGGGTTGGGTTTTTGGTTAATTTTGGATTGGTTTCGATGTTGGGCTTAAATTGAATGAGGTTGGTTTGAAATTGTAATTTGGTTTGATGTGGTGGGATTTGGGTTTGGTTCTAAATTAAATTTGAATTTGGGTTGTTTGGAGGTTAGGCTTGGGTTTTAAATTGGGTTCAGTTTAGAGGGATCTATGTTTGATTAGGCTTAGATTTGCAAGTTGGGCTTTGATTGTGAATTGTGGAAATTATACAAATTCGGGTGTTTAAAAATTGATTTTTAAAAATAAGGTCTAAAGTTTATTGATTCAAAAATCAAGTAATATATATTAAAACCCTAATTAATAACCCTAATTTTAACACACTACTCCCTCCCCTTCCCTCCATCTCTCACCTCCCGTCTTCCTCCCCTCCACTCTCTCTGTGAATGGCGCGACGGCAGCGTCATGACGAGTCGGCGCAGTGGTGACGCTGCCGTTCACCTCTCTTCCTCGTCTCTCGTCTTTTTCCAAAACCTCCCGTCTCACTGTCCTATCTCTCTCTCCCCTCATCACCGACCCACTTCTCTCTCTAAACACATGCAACTGAAACTTAACCGGCCAGAAGGAGCCCGAATTGTCGCGATTTGCAACAATATTTGGGAAGCAGATCCAACCACTCCAGTGACTTTACACAGGCGAAGCACCGCGACCAGATCTGGGTAGTGTTTTGTGTGGTGGCGATTTTGTGGTGGTGGATATGGCGGTTGGGGTGGTTTGATGTCTCTTAGTTGGTGCGATTTGGTGGTGGCGGTGGTGGTGTGATGTGGTGGTGATGTCTATAGTGGTGTTGACATTGACGATGGTGGAGGTGGTGGCGAGTTTGTGGTGGTTGTGGTGTGGTGTGGTGATGTCTGTGTTGTTGGCGGCGACATGAAAGGTGGTAGAATTGGTGGTAGAAACGGGGATGGAGGTGGTGTCGAGTTTGAAATGTTTTTTTGTTGGATCTGGTGGTGACGATTTTGTTGGTGGTGGTGCTGTTGTGGTGGCGGCGACAGTTATGGTGGTTTGGCGACAGTGGTGGTGGTTCTGGGGCGACGGTGATGGTGGTGTTGTCGGAGGTCGCAAGTGTTGGTGGTGATCATCAATTATTTGGTCGACTGTGACCATTAAGTCGGTTAATTTGTGACTAATAAATAATATGTGACCAATGAAAAAGATAATCCGTGATCAATTAATTTGATAAAATGTTGTGACCTATAAATATGCATACGTGACCATGAATTGTATAATTGTGATTTTAATATATTTAATTAATTAACAAATACCTGATTTTTGCAATTTTTAAACTTAAGGCCTGAAAATTGATTTAGTGATTGTTAATACCCGATTTATGATTTTTTTTCCCTTGTGAATTTGACTTGGTTTTTAGGATTTGGGGTTTTTAATGTTCGGTTTCAGTTTGGTTTGCATTTAAGTTGGGTTTTGATGGTTGGGCTTTGGTTTGAATTTGGGTCGGGTTTCTATGGTTTTGGGTACAATGTTGGGTTATGTTTGGATTCAAGGTTTGGGCTTTTAGTTGGATTTAGATTGCGTCTGTGTTTGGTTGGGTTTTGATGCATTTGGGTTTGAGTTTTAATTTGAATTTGGAGTTGGGCATGAATTTAGATTCACTTGATGGATATGGGTTTGTGTTTGTGTTGGAGATTAGGTAGGTTTCAATGTGGGCTTAAACTCAGTTTGAGGTTGGTTTGAAATATTAGTTTGGTTTGGTGGGATTTGTGTTTGGTTCGAATGTGAATTGAGTTTTAATAGGTTTGGAATGAAATTGGGCTTACATTTGAGTTAGGGTTGGTTTGGGTTTCTGTTTGCTGTTAGTTTGACAACTTCTGTTTGGGTTTGGAGGGAGGGAAGAGTTAACTTTTACAATTACAAAAATTAGTTATTAAGTTTAAAAAAATGCAAAAATCAGGTATTTAGTTAATTAATTAAATATACTTTATTAATTAAATAAATTAAAAATAAAATTATACATTCATAGTCACGGCTACATACTTACGAGTTACAATTTATTTATTGATCATATATTATCAAATTAATTATTTTGAGGTTATAAATTAAAAATTTTGTAGGTCACAGATTATTTCGAGGTCACAAATAATTTTTTTTATATGTCATATTTTATTTTATTGGTCACAAATCAAAAAAATTACAGGTCACGATTTATCCATTGGTCACAGACTTTCAGATTTGTTGGTCACAAATT
>CAIGRP010121347.1:0-16529 GCA_903798385.1 Fraxinus cuspidata
AATGACGTTTTAGCCATCCACAATAGGAGTTATAGTTGGAATATTACTCTTCAGAGGGGTTTGCAGGATTGAAAATTAGATGATTATGCTTTGTTTCTGACTTATTTGTATGAGGTGCAAATTCGGGTAGGAGAGGACGATTGTAGCCGATTGAGGTTGGCACGGAATGGTATTTTTTTCAGTTCGCTCTTAATTTAGATCTCTCTTGGGACACGTGGAGAGTTCATTCACCTGGATGATGGTGTGGCAATGTGAATTGCCTCAATGGGTGGCATTTTTACTGTGGACGGTTGTGGGGGGCAGGCATTAACGATGGATAACCTCCGAAGAAAAGGCTTTTATGTAACCGAGTGGTGCTATATGTGTAGGAGTGATGGGGAAACGCATGACCACCTGTTCATTCACTGTGACGGTGCCCGTTGGCTGTAGAATAGTATTCTGGCTTCTCAACATATAGATTGAGTGTTGTCTAGACGTACGGAGGACGTGTTGCGGGCATGAAGGAGGAAACTTCGTGATAAAGATAGCAAGCTTGTTTGGAATCTTATCCTGGGATGCATTGTATGGTGTGTGTGGAGAGAAAGGAACAACCAATGCTTTGAAGACCAAATACAGACCACAAAGCAATTTAGAGAATTATTTTATTTGACTTTGTATACTTGGTTTAATGCCGCGACTAGAAATCCTATAGAGAGGCTGTCTAACTTCATGTCTTATCTTTCTTGTTTAAACTGATAATACAATTCCTGTGTATTCTTCTTTGATTAATACAATTTTCTGATTACCTATTAAAAAAAATGTATTCTTGTCAAAATAAAAAATAGTTTCTTTCTAATGTTTTTGAAACAAGCCTTGCACTTAGGATGACACAAATTCAGGCATAAAAGAATGACCATGAGGCAACATGAATAAGACAGTAAAAGTGTTGTCACGACCCAACGAACCTTCCTTACTGAAATCCACAAGAAGATTGTGTGAGTTATGGCTTTGCTTCAGAAGCAACAGGGGCTGTTCGGGATGCTTTAAAACAATTCCATACCTGGCAAGAAGCAAAATCAATAACGCAAAGTTTGTAAAAAAAATAAATAATTATAATGTAAGACCTACTTTTTGTGAAAATAATCAGCATACGACTGAAAATTGGTATCTTCTGCTTCAAATGGGCTTTCAGCAGATGTGTTATCAACGGCATGCACAATAGAATAAATTCTGCCAGTATGGATGGCCACAACCACCATTTCCTTGAGGCTGTCTACAGAAACAGATTTATTGGCCAACTCAATGACATGGCCATTGAATTTAGTTGTAACTGAATCATTCGAGTGAATTAGTGAATTTTCACAATCATCCTTCGGTTCAAGGATTTTTAGCCAAGCATTTTTCTTCAAAAATTCTACCACCGAAACACAAGATTCAATTGCAGTCCAACTGATATCCAGTGGTTCGCCAGTAGGTTTGTATACTGAATCCAGGGGTAAAAGCAGATACATATTTAGCGGATCCCATAATGATTCCTCAGTGTCAAGTAAAAATCTTCTTTTCCCTGACAATTTGACATACAATTTTCCGAATAAACCATTGAAAAATAGCTCCTGAAAGCATTTTGTTTTTGCCATCTACAGAGAGAGGATATAATTAGTTACCAGAAAATGAAAAACTAACGAAATTAAAGACATTATTAGATATATATCGGATGCATTAGATTGATTGAACAAGGATTAATACAAAACCTGCTGAGAATCCAGATATATTTCTCCATGGAAAGAAACAAAACATCTAACAAACTTTTTGAGCAAGAATAGTTCCACTTCGTTGTTTCCCACATCATCATCCAGCTTTGATTCGAGTAAGAGAAGAAAACTGGAATAATGCACTTCAGCCATGCTACAAGAGAATTCCATTTTGTATGCGTGAAAACAGGCACCATCATCTTTATCTCCCCAGTTCCCAGACAACATGCGCACACAGGTTGTCCCATGTAATTCCTTCCTCTTCGTTGTTCCTTGAAGCATCGCAATGAACAAAACATTTTCAAGAACTCAAAAATTAGACACAAAGTGGAAAAAGTAAAGACACGAGGTCGACCTCACATTTAAGTTTCAATTAGGAAGAGAACATATGGTAGGTAATATTATAAATGGGATGAACCTTTTCACTGCCATTTAAGTTATAAAATGTGGAACCTAAGAAACATATAAGCAAACATGGGGAATGGATTCGCAGAAACAACTTTAATTGGTCGTTGACGGATATATTAACAGGGAATTAAATCCCCGATGATTGAAGAATATCAGGGAATTAATTCCCTGTTTCTGTTACTATATGTTGATGTATTAATTGAAGAATTTAAGGGAATTAATCCATCATCACTGAAGAATATCATGGACTATATTCCCTCATGATTGACTTTTACTACTGAATTTTTGCAAGTCGGTTTAGACTTTAGAGACTTGATAAAACAAGTAAAGCTCTTTGCATCGCAATGCCAAATGTGTTGGCTTGAACTTTCATACGTGGAGACAGAATAAAGCATCCATCATAAAGATGTTTACTGTCTTCTCATGATTCAACACACTTCCACTATAGTGGATACTGTTACTTTCTCTTGAACCATAGTAATACTATTTTATTTGATCGAATCATTTATTTCTCGTTTCTCTTGAAATTTCTTCAATGTTCATTTCTACACGTCTTTTTTTCGGGCATCTGCAACCATTATGTGTCATAGGGGTTACATTCCATTCCTGACAAGATTATCCATGTTCATCTTGGAAATCGTTAGCCTTCTTTAGGTGTTGAACGTATACCAGACTTCACAGACAGTTTAATATGCGAAATACCTGCACCAGAAGTTAACATTTTGCCTTTCAGGGTGGAATAATTCTGTGGAGGCTCTTCGTTGACAGGAAGAAGATGATCGTTGAGAGCCCCCATCATGTGCAGCTTCTTACATGCATCCAAGCAAACAAGTTGTTTGGATAAATGCCGGCTTCCAGATTCAGGACCAATGAAAGTTTGAATGGGTGCACTGGGAGGTAGGACCAGTTTACATCTATAAAAGCTCCCCTCCTGGAAGCACTCAAAAGTTGGCTTGAGAACGACGTTACTGTAGAGGAAAAGGAAATCTAAAACTAATATTGCTTGTAGAGAATGCTGCAGAGTTTAACAACATATGACTGTAAATTTCTGTATTTAAAATAAAGGGGGAAGAAAATATCCATACTTTTCTCTAGGGAGTTTGTCACAATATCTATGTACAAGGCTGATGCTAGAATTTGCAGCTACTGATGCCCCAGTCACCTCCACAAGGTACGCAGGTACTTCCTTTGTAGCAGAAGCTTTTGTAAAAGAACCATCAGTGTCTCTTGTTATGGATTCATCAGTCATAGAATATTCACTCTGAACGAGATTAAACATTTTATCTATTTGATTTTTGTTTCCCCTGAGACATACATGTGGAGTCAGTTGGACTATCAACTTGAAATCACATTTGTTAAGCAGATACAAATCCCATCTTCAAAAGTAAAGTTCATATAAATACATTCTCAAAAGAAGGCTAAGCCCAGTAAAAAGAAGAGTGCATGCATGAAAATGCTGTCACCTCTCTAGCATCAAGATATATTGGGAATCATCTTGACAAGCTCGGCTCTTTGACCAAACAAACCTACGGACTGACTCTGGTAAATCAAAGCTTATCACAGAGGAACATTTGGGGACCTGAGTTCCCTCCTCAACATCGCCAGTAGCAAACAAAAGATTGACCTACATAGAACGCTCACCAATTAAGAAGCTAACACGAAAATAGGAAACTTTTTCAGTGTAAGGTCAAGTATATGCTTACTTTCCCACATTGGAATGATTCCAAGGTTTTTCTTTGTACTTTTAGAGCAAGTTCATTAACTGAAGAGTTACTTCCAGTCAACCATGAAACTGCAAGATGGGACAAGTCTGTACTTTTCTTTAATAATCTTTCAATTACTTTAGCAGTAATTTTTCTTTCAACAAATATGATGCACGAGACTTGTCTAGCTTTCCTGCAGCAAAAAGTGTGAGGAGAGAAAGAAAAAGGAAAAATGTAAACAAAGAAAGAACTATTGAGAAAGAAATTTAGCAAGTACAACAAGTATATGAAAAATATCATATTAGTCTTATTACTCGAATGATCTAAAAATTTCGAGCAGCTCGTGTAGCTTTGAAGATATTTGGCCCTTGGCAATAGCCTCCAAACCACCATAACGAACATCCAGAAGTTTCTCGTGATCTGAGGAGACAAAAAAATGAGAATAATGGAGAATCCGAGATATGAGAATCCGAGATATAACTCATTTATGTGATCACAGTGAAAAAAACTTTTTATAAAAATAAATCAAATACTCAGAAGTTAACATGGAGAGAACTTCTTTCATCAACCAATATATCCAACAACCATTTCCGGGAACAACTTAAGAATATACTGAAGAGGGTCATCACATAACTGCCACATCTCTTCTCCATCGGTTATTAAAGCACCATCACATACACTAATAGCATTGTCAAGACTCCGAGAAACCCAAAATTTTTACCCTATATGGACTATTTTGTAAAGCTAACCAAATCATGGCACGTAGCAAAACGTCAAGGACATGTCCCTTATTGTTGTATGCCCTGAGTTTGTGGATGAGATGTTGAATAGTAAAAATAGGTAATACTGTTGATTGTCTTGGATGCAAAACCCATGGTGCCCTTAATAAAAAAGTTCCAAAGATTAATTGCAGCTAATCAAGCCAAAACTTAAAAAGACAGCAGAGAGAAAATTGAGTTGACATGGGAAAACTATAGCTTCCATTGATAAGGGATCAATAGAACAGATGGTTGCATGTTACACGACCTGAAGTGCACCAGGCATAGAGCCCCTAACTAAAGACGTTCTTAATAGACTAGATTCACTACAACAGGCAGAGCAGGAAGTGATGCCTCTATGACCATCATCAGGACACATTTGACTATGTTAATTGGCAATCCCAGATGGATGATAGTGGAAAAAACATGTAACGAAATGATAACAATTACATTTAAATCTTATGATGTATATTTCACATTCAAATACAAAATACGATGACTTAAAAAAACACCTTCTGGCAATGATTCTTCAATTATTGACAACACTTCTTCAAGAAAATATACACAACGCAAAGCTCCTTCACGGTAAAATACACATTCTTTTTCAACATCTGGAGCATTCTCAAGACAGACTTTAACAGCCTGCAACATTGTAAGTTGACATGAATAGTAATAGCCAAAACCAAAATGAATACCTTAAAATTATACATTGCCAGACGTCACATAGCCTTCCAAAGTGAATCCTTACTGAATATATGTACTGGCCTGGAAGTAAAATATTTTTTAACTTTTCAAGAAAGGAAAAGAAATTTGCAATTTACTGAAAATGAAGCGATTAGTGTTAGAAGCTAGAGTATTAGTCCACAAAGAACCTGTACGCACCAGAATTCTTTGAGGAACCTACAGAGATAGAGATAAAATGCTATAATTAACCATGTTAAAAAGTATTCAAGAATATCGAACCCGCTAATAAAATCAATTATTTCAAATGTAGGAAATAAGCAACTTGTGCATAACTATGCAAAGCTCCACGGAAGTCGCTAAATAGTGATGCTCATAAGTCATAACAATAGAATGAGAGGCACTAAATGAAAGCTGATTACTAGTATTTAAACTTATAATTAATGTAAAACATACCTCGTGAGCACAAAGAAGCCCGAGATTTTCAAGGCAAAACAGAATCTTTGCATGATCACTTTCCAATCTTTTCCTCAGAATCTCACATTTATTGTCAGTATCTCTGTGCTGACTTCGTAGCGACTTTTGGAAGTCAAGCAAAACAGCATCAAACTGTTTAACAAGTGATGGAGATGATGTTGCTAAGAAACTTTTACACTTATGCAGGACGAAGTTCACAAGGGATTATAATGCTACAATTTTAAACAATTCAAACATACTCCAATTTTTCAATCTGCAATATTGCAACAAAATGCACCACACTCAGACATAATTATGAGAGTTGTACAAGTAACAAGACTTTTCAATCTTTTACCATAATGCAAGCATGTAAAACCATACACGTGCTCTAAGGAAGTTATCTTGGCTAACTTGGAATGGATGAACCTATCTGAATCCTCTTATCACTTTTCCACAATTCTTTCACAAATCAAATGGGTACAATCCACCCCCCCCCCCCCCCACCCCCCCCCCCACACACACAAAAAATAAAAAAAAAAACACCATAAGCCCCCAAGAAGAGGTTTCAAAGATTGGCCCTTCACAAAAGAGGACCAAATGGAATTATATTCTGGAAACAAGGAAGAGTTAAATGAACTGACCCTTGTTAACTTCACTATAATTACTTGACATATTATTTAGTTCCAATTTATCTATCTCCTAGGAAATAAGATGCACTATTGAAATGGGGACCAAAAAAAGGGAATAATATAGGATTCTAGAGGCTGAAACAAAATTCACAGTACATTCCACAAAATTAACCAAGTCTTCATCCTTGTTTCCTTTCCCCTTTTCAGGTGTATCTCTGAGTGTAATAACTATCACCACAATATTACGTTCACAGACCACAAATTTCACCTTAGAATATGAAGATTCTAATTTGTCTTTCAATTCCAAATTCGAAGGAACAGCAGGATCATAAAGCCTACAATTCTGTTTTGCCATGGGGATGAATTTTTTCGGTTCCGTCCTGTCCTCATTTGTATATACCTGTATAACAACGTAGAATCAACAATCACGAAATAGATTGGCCTTTCACACAACAAGACCATAAGAAATTATACTCTTGCAACAGAGAGGAGTTAAATGAACCGACTCTTCTAACTATTACTATACTTGAGATATTATTTAATTCCAATTTATCCATCTCCTACAAAATAAGCTGCACTAAATGAAATAAAGATTTCATGATTGGAAACTACTATAGGACCAACAAAAAAGGAACTAATCTAGAGGCTGAAACAAAATTCCCAACCAATTTTTTTCCGTGTTTCCTTTTTCCCCTTTCCTGGTGTATCTGTAATAACTACCACCCCACCACAAAATTATCTTCACATGCTAAAAAATTCACCTTAGAACAAGGCGATTCTAATTTCTTTTTCGAAGGCAAATCCTGATCATAAAGTCTGCAACTCTGGTTTGCCAAGAGGACAAATTCTTTCGGTTCCATCCTGTCCTCAATTGTATGTACCTGAATAAACACGTAGAATCAACAATCATGAAATAGATTGGTCCTTCACACAAGAATACCAAAAGGAATTATATTCTGGCAACAGAGGAGTCTCTGAACAGACCCTTTTAACTTCTACTATACTTAATCAAGATATTATTTAGTTCTAATTTTTCTTTCTCAAATGAAATAAGCTTCACTTAATGAAATAAAGAATTCATACTTTGAAGAGGCTGAACCAAAATTCACATTAAATTTCAGAAAATTAATCAAATCTTCTTCCTTGTTTCCTTTCCCGTTTCTGGTGTATCGGTAATAAATACCACTACAAGTATATCTTGACACAGAAAAAATTTCACCTTAGAACATGAAGATTCTAATTCCTCATTAAATTCCAAATTGGAAGGCATGGCCGGAACATAAAGTCTGGGATTCTGGTTTGCCATGAGGATGAATTCTTTCGTTTCCACCCTGTCCTCAATTGTATATAACTGTATAAAAACGTAGAATCAATAATCAAGGGTTTGTAACTGTTGTGATCAATAAAAGTTTAGCCAATACTGAAAATTCAGTAGAGAAGAATTAGCAAATGTCACCTGGCAATCCAAGAGACTTTCGAGCTCTGATATTTGCTTCTGACAGTCTCCGTTGGGAAAGACGCCTGATCCGGAAAGGCCTATTAAGTGATGTGCAAAGTAGTTGATATGTAGAAAAGGGGGAAAACAATTAGGTGTGAAATTAATTTAACGGTGATAGATATATTAGACTAATTGAAATTACTGCAGTACTTCGTGGATGGATATAAAAAGAATAAAATATTCCTTTTGACTAGGTTCCAGTTTAATATTTATTTCTGTAAAACTCAAGCCCACTTCCCTGTGGTTTTGTCTTGATTTTGTATTACATTCCCTATTTGATTGCAATATTCGAAAGCATTAATGACTTGTACTTAAGTCTATATCATTTAAATTTGGATTGCTGGATTCATTTAAATTTAAATTTGGCTTTATTTCTAGAGTGCAAAAGAACCCAAAATTTTAGTACAGCAGGGTATTCACCTTGTCCATATCCTGCCTGTTCATTTATTAAATTAGCTGCGATAAATGATATTGTTTGGCCTGTTTATTACCAATTCATTTACGAATGATATACACAATTTTAAAAAAAGTATGAACTAAAAAAGAAAATCTGGTCTCTCATGTTTAAACGTCTAACATGACAGCCACAGAGATAAAAATAAAAAGAAATCTGATTACCATTTCTGATCCCAGGAGAAGCTGTCATCCCAAAAATCTTGGGCCGGTGGGAAGATTTGTGATAAAATTCCTTCATAATTAGAAGATACTGATCAGTAACAAATTTACCTTAGGGACGACAGACAAGAAAGTGAGGGAACCGGGCGAAGAACAGAGTATTCTGGAAGATAAATAGAATATTTTATTTCATCAAAGAATAAAGAATATAACTGTTCAATTACATATTTATATGCAAGGAGTAAAGGCTAATGAAGAAACGGGTATTTCTCTTTTTATAAAGATATGATACAAGAGACCTACTACAACCTATTTATGTTACACGAAGTGATCGTGGAAAGGAAAATAAATCTGTTAACTAAGGAAAGAAAATTACAAATTTCCAATTAACTAAAAATAATAACTTTAATTGATACGGTCCTACACTCCCCCTCAAGTTGAACTGTAGATGTTGATCATATTCAACTTGCAGTTGAGGTCATTGAAGATTTGTCGAGATAGTCCTTTTGTGAAAATATCCGCAGTTTGTTCTTTTGTAGGGATATATGTTATGCAAATAATTTCATCGTCCACTTTCTCTTTAATGAAATGTCTGTCCACTTCTACATGTTTGGTCTTGTCATGTTGTAATGGATTGAGAGAAATGCTGATAGCTGCTTTGTTATCACAAAAAAGCTTGATTGGATGTTCCATGTCCACTTTCAATTCTTCTAAAAGTTTCCTTATCCATAATTCTTCACATATCCCTTGTGCAACTGCTCTAAATTCAGCCTCAACACTACTTCTTGCTACTACATTCTGTTTTTTACTTCTCCAAGTAAATAAGTTTCCCCAAACAAAGGTACAGTAGCCGGTAGTGGATCTTCTATCTTCAATTGATCCAGCCCGGTCTGCATCAGTGAATACTTCAACTTTCTTTCATTTATTCTTTTCGAAGAATAACCCTTTCCCTGACATGCCTTTTAGATATCTTAAGATTTTATATACTGCTTCAAGGTGAGCCTCTTTAGGTGCATGCATGTGTTGACTTACAATGCTTACTGAGAAGGCAATGTCAGGTATATGGGAGAGATAGATTAGCTTAGCAGCCAATCTTTGATATCTGTCCATTTCCACTGGTTTTCCGACATCCTTTATTTTTGTTGTCTCAAGAGGAGTATCGCTTGGTTTGCATCCCAGCATGCCAGTTTCAGTCAACAGATCAATGATGTATTTTCGTTGTGAGACACTAATGTTTCTTTGATCTTGCAATCTCCATTCCTAAGAAATACTGCATTTGTCCCGGGTCTTTTATCTCAAATTCAGTGGCCAAAACACTTTTTTAATCGTTCCATCTCTGCTAGGTTATCTCCTGTTAGATTTATGTCATCAACATAGACAATTAAGATTGTCTTCGCACCATCTCTAGAGTGTTGGAAGAACATAGTGTGATCAAACTGCCCTTGCTTGTATCATTGAGTTTTCAAAACTTTTGCAAATCGATTGAACCACGCTCTAGGTGACTGCTTGAGACCATATAGAGACTTCTTGAGTTTGCGCACTTGATCTTCGTCATTACCTTTGCGGAACCAAGGTGGTATTGTCATGTAGACTTCTTCCAGTTCCCCATTCAGGAATGCATTTTTAATGTCTAGTTGTTGGAGGGGCCAGTCAAGATTCACTGCTAACGAAAGGAGGACTCAAACTGTATTTAGTTTTGCTACTGGTGCAAATGTCTCTCTGTAGTCGATGCCATATGTTTGAGTATACCCTTTGGCGACTAGACGAGCTTTGTAGCGTTTCATTTCTCCATTGGCCTTATACTTCACATTGAAAACCCATTTGCATCCTACTGGTTTCTTTCCCTTTGGTAGTCTTACAACTTCTCAAGTCCCATTTTTCTTTAAAGCCTTCATATCCTCCATTACTGCCTCTCGCCATGTTGGTAATTCCAGGGCCTCCTGAATATTTTTTGGAATGTCTATTTTATCCAGATTAGTTGTAAAAGCACGAAATTTTGCAGATAGAGTATTATAGGACATAAATTTGAGATAGGATGAAGAGTACATGACCTAGTTTGTTTTCAGAGAGCAATGGGTAAATCATTATATGAAGTTGTGATTTTGTTGAGGTTCTCATCAAGTCCTACCACCGGTTCCGACTTTTTTGGTGCCTCAGGTGTGAGAGTTTCCTTATACTTTGATTTAGGCTTCCTTGAGCAAACTAGAATCTCCTTGTCATTTTGTTTTCTGACATCTCGCCCTGAAGTCAAGTTTTCTTCTGTATCTGGCATAGTAGAAGGTAAGGTGACAGATTCTGGATATGGGTCAAATGGGGATAGATTAACATCTAAATATTCTTGTTCCTGTTCCAAGAACCGATCTTTACTTAGAATCTCCCCCTGAAGAGAAGGTTTTTGGAAGTAAGGTGTGTTTTCGAAGAAGGTGACATCAAGACTGACAAAGAGTTTGTTGGTAGAAGGATCAGAACATTTATAGCCTTTTAGAGTTGGTGAGTACCCAAGGAAGACACACTTGATTGCACGGGGCTCAAGTTTGTTCCGATGATGGGAGTGTACGTGTACAAAGGTAGTACTACCGAATACTTTTAGAGGTAGGTTTGAGTTAAGACGAGAGGTTGGAAAATGTTTGTGGAATCGCTGTATAGGTGAGTCAAACGGGAGAGTACAGCTTAGCATGCTGTTGATGAGGTATGTAGATGTCAGAATTGCATCTCCCCAAAATCTACCAATGAATAGATTAGTCTACTAACGTCAACCGAAGGAGTGGAGCTTAGAGCCTTTACTTTCTATTAGATTAGTAAAGCGCACTCACTTTCCCCTCCCCCCTCCCTCCAGAATCCCGGAATAGAGTTTGTCGTTGAAATGATGACTTCTGGTGTTGCCCAGTTTGGATTCTATTTCCCCCTGTGCTTCCACTTCCCCTGCCTCGAGATCGTGCCTTTTTTTTACTCGACTCGCTCCCTGCTCAAAAAAGTCTTTTGGCATGTTTGCAATAAACATTAAGGCACAAACAACTTCGAATAAATGTCTATTTTTGCGTTCAACAATCCCATTTTGTTGGGGAGTGTTGACACAAGAACTTTAGNCATTTTGTTGGGGAGTGTTGACACAAGAACTTTAGTGGACCATTCCATGTTTCGTTAGGTAGTCGTGCATAGTGTTATTGAAGTATTCAGTGCCATTATCAGTTTGCAGAATTTGAAGTTGTGTTCGGAATTGGTTCTGAATCATAGAGTGAAAGTTTATAAATACAGATCAAACATCAATTTTTTCCTTTAGTAAGTAAACCCAACAAACGCGGGTGTTATCGTCAATGGATGTGACAAACCATTTTGTATGAGTACGATTACGGTTATGGGAAGGTCCCCATAAATTACCGTGAATCATGGCGAATGGTGTAGATGGTTTGTATGTGGACTTAGGAAAGGATGCATGCTCATGTTTTGCAAATTCACAACTGTCGCATTGGAAATCAATTGAAGTTTTATTGAAGAAATGTGGAGGAAGTATCCGTTTCAAGTATGGAAAACTAGGATGACCCATTCTATTATGCCATAACAAAAGTTCACTATCTCTAGTAATAGATGCAGAATTACCGTTATTAAGTTGTCCTAGTTTACTCACATCAGCTTCATCGAAGTAATATTGTCCCCCACATTCTTTATCACTGCCAATCGTCTTCCCCGATGAAAGGTCCTAGAAGATACAATGAGATGGAAAGAAATTAGCAGAGCAATTGGAATTTTTGGTTAGTTGACTAACAAATAGCAAGTTAGAGGACAAATTCGGGACGTGACTCAGAAATTTGAATACTCCCTTTTCCTGCGACTGAAGAGAGTGAACCATCCGCAATTTTCACCTTAATATCTCCAGCACAAGTTGAGTATGATGAGAATAATTGGTATGAATCCGTCATGTGATCGGATGCACCCGAGTCAACAATCCAAGATGTTTTTAATTTTGACAAGCTTAAGGCTTGCAGAAAATTACCTTTATGAGCTAAGGAACTGGAAGGACTTTTGGTAGAGGACTGACCAGATGTTTGAAGGCTAGAAAATATTTGACAGAGTTGATCCATTTGTTCGGAATTAAATGCACCACTCGAACTAGAATTTACTGTCTCAGCTTGGTATCCCCGACTTCGAGTATTTTGTCTTGGTTTCCAATCGGTGGGTTTTCCATAAAGTTCCCAACATGTGTCCTCTTTGTGTCCCGGCCTGCGGCAATGTTCACACCATGGTCGTCCTCGTTGTTTTTGAATTGACCCGTTTGTAGACCCTTTTAAAGAAAAACCCAATACACTATCTCCATTTGATTTTTGAAAATCAGGTTCCAGGCCCACTGTTGGTTTTATGCTACCTGTACCAGGCCCACCTGATTTAGGCCCAATTGATCTTTTAAAAAACGGTCCACTAATTTTCGCATTGAGGGTCGACATCTCCCCAACTCCGAAGGTCCGGTTATCTCCTTCATCATTACCAGTCGCCGTGCTTCTTCCCGGCGAACCTCCGCAAACACCTCTCGAGTCGCCGACACTGGTCTTTGACCCAAAATTCGGCCTCTTACATCGTCTAATTCACGATTCAGCCCCATGAGAAACTCATATACTCTTTCATTCTCCTGCTGCTTCTTTTTTTTTGTACAGTGAACAGTCTTCTGGGCACTTCCATTCCTCTTCTACACTCAGATTGAGTTCTTGCCAAAGATTCACCATTTCCATGTAATAATCAGTCACGTCTCTGGGTCCTTGTCGGGTTTGCCATAGTCGAGCCTTAATTTCGAATACATGCGATGAATCTTCAGAATCAGAATAGGTATCATTCACTAAGTCCCAGACGTCTTTTGCAGTCGAAAGGAATAGGTATGTCTTCCCAATCACCGGTTTCATGGAATTCACCAACCAGGCAGTCACCATTGAATTTTCGGACTTCCACTTCTGTAATAAGGGAGCATATGTTGGCCTCTTGGTTTCGTCGGTAAGATAGCCCAACTTCCCTTTTCTGTCAATTAATAGTTTTATGGATTGGGCCCATTCACGGTAGTTTCTTCCATTCAATTTTTCCACCGTGAGTTGGAAGGAAGAGTTTTCAATTCCGTGAGAACTAATTGAATGACTGACCTCCGTTTCGACATTGGATGTTTCGGAGGTTGTTGACTCTCTACTGTTGGCGGGGAAATCCGCCATTGTTTTGCTAGGTTTAGACGCCTAGCTCTGATACCATGAAGAAACGGGTATTCTCTTTTTATAAAGATATGATACAAGAGACCTACTACAACCTATTTATATTACACAAGGTGATCGTGGAAAGGAAAATAAATCTGCTAACTAAGGAAAGAAAATTACAAATTTCCAATTAACTAAAAATAATAACTTTAATTGATACGGTTTCCTACAGCTAACGATTACACAAATGATACTATAGCAAGATTGAGTTAAGAAATAAGACAGAGCCTAATACAAATTGCACAATACACTTCAAATGAATATCAAAAGAAATCAGCAATAATGGAGAAAAAAGGAAATGCTGATAAATTGGAATATGACTATGCAATGAAAGCTTGAAGTTACCTTCATAATCTTTGCATAAGGATGTTTACGGGAAGCAAAATGGCATTCGTCTAGTATAATAAAACATAATACTTGAAAATTCAAGAATCCCTTCCTTAAAGCATCCAACAAAATTTGAGGTGTCATAACCAACACCTGAAATGAAAAACAAAGTAACAACATGAATCACATTTGCAGCAAAAGCATTGACATATAATTTCAGAATTTTGAGTATCCTTCATACATATTGATCAAAAACGTCAATTGTAATTCTAGCTATCTTCTTAATAAACACACTTCAACAACCTTTTGAGAAATAATATGGACGCTGATGAGCTTAAAAATAAGACAAACTCAGTTTTGAGCTACATACTTTGATAAACATAGTTGTCTCAGTCACTTTTTTCGCTAACAAAACCTACTCTTCCAGAAAATAGTAAAAACTTACTTTCTAGGAGAAAGTAAGTTTCGAGCAGAGACAAACATTCTCTGAACTAAGGGAGAAGAGAAATACAGCAAACCAGACAGGCCAAGAGAATGCACGTGTTCTGATTTTAAATGGATTCAGAAACCGAAAATTTGATAGCCAGTTTGTATTCAATGACTGTCCTTATGAGGAAGGCCAAAATTAGCAGAATCCTGAATGGGTGTAAGTACGAAATAAACTGAACCAAAATAGAAAAATTATCCCAATATTGCATCGTTAGAAAATAATCCAAAAAATTATAATGGTCATTGTGATTCAACTAACATCATGCTCATCAACTTCCTTCTCCCAAGTCTTGACATTCCACGCATCAACCCCTTTGGCTCCATAGTATTCTTCCACTTCAAGCTCTGTGTGAGATTTTATCTCCTCGTATTGCTGCAATGTACCATCAATAAGAATTAACTTGACAAATTTATAAAACTCAGTTTCTTACAAAAGATAAGCGAGTCTAATTATACTACATGTAACAATGACAAAGAGAAAAGTGTTTGTTTAACAGATAAATATGACTCATTATATAATTACAAAAGAAAATAATACGAAAACTGGTTGCTTAATGTTAATGTGCTTTGTGCTCTTCATAAACATGGAATTGGGAATGTCACCAAAAAAGAAAAATGTGGAATTGGTGCCTTGGGACCGAAATTGAGTAGAGAACATCTACGTTTGAATTCATTTTTTCCTAGCTCAGACACCATGCTGCCAAACACAATCTTTCAACAATGGGAAGTTTCAGGAAAATTAGTTAGACAGGAAGAAAATCAAAGAACAACCATAAAATACAACAAAATATCAAAACTATTTCGAAATTAGAAGTGATAATTTAAGCTCAATGACACATTGGAAAATAAACATCAAACTAAGGAAAATCCAGTCAATCTAAATACTCCAATACTAATATGAAGTTAGAAACAAACAATAAATAAAATACATGCCCTTCTAACAAATTTCAAGAAAGGGCATACCTGATGAACAAGATGAACAGTGGGTGTTAAGAAAATAATCAACTTTTTTTCTCCCTTATTATTCTTTAAAGTTTTCCCAATTTCTTTGATCATCATAGTTTGTATCGCGGTTTTCCCAGCCCCATTCTCCAACACTGCTATTGTATTCCTCCTCATTGCCACTTCATACACCTTCCTCTCATACCTGACATGCATGAACCCAAACAAATCAAAATCATAAAAACACCACCAAATAAATTATTTTGCATCAAAAATTTAAAAAGCGGCACTTACTCGCTAGGTATAGAGGTATCATCGCCAGTTTCGAGCTTGGAGTCCATGTCTTCAAAACATCTATTTAATGGGTTTAACATGATTTCATCCTGGACCTCCATTCTCTGGTTTTTATATATCTTTTCTGTTAATCACCAAGAAATGATGTGGGTAGCTAACAATTTTTGCAGAAGATTTTAAAAACTTTTAATACGATGCCAGGGCTTCATCTGAACATTTGTGCGTGTGTATTGAGGGGTAGTGTGTTAAAAATTTGAGGTTTTATATTGAATGCCATTAATTAACAAAATCACTCTCT
This sequence comes from Fraxinus cuspidata, assembly GCA_903798385.1. Taxonomy (NCBI): domain Eukaryota; kingdom Viridiplantae; phylum Streptophyta; class Magnoliopsida; order Lamiales; family Oleaceae; genus Fraxinus; species Fraxinus cuspidata. The sequence continues at coordinate 16,054 of CAIGRP010121347.1, forward strand.
GTTAGGGGCATCCCAAATGCGTTTTACAAAGCTTGAAAACGGAATAAAGTGACGTTTTGGATTCTTTGTAGTCAGTACGAACTGTAGGGTTTTTCCACCATTGTTGTATATAGAGTCGGGCGTTTAGGGAAACTGCAGAATTATGAATTCGAACTGAGAACGTAGAAATTGAGAGAAAATTACAGGGGAAATCCAAACTTTACTCATTCTGTAATTAGATTTTGAGTCCACTGTTGACTTGTAGTTGAATGTTAATGGTTAAAATGTCAAAATTTATAAGCATATTCATATTTTTAACTATCACTAGTGCACGCACGTGCGATGCACGTGTTAGAGTTTAGTTGGGTAGTTAATAGCGTTGGGTGATTTTTAGTGAGTTTATACAAATTTTGAGGAAATCTAGTCATAATTGTAAAAAATGAAAAAAAAAATAAAAAATTTCACCAAGTGATTTGAATGTGTTGCATACTAATTTG
>CAIGRP010121351.1:0-15824 GCA_903798385.1 Fraxinus cuspidata
TTAACATAATATTAGTCAAATTTTAAAAGAACACTTAAATAAATTAAGGGGATAATTGCATCAACAGCCCCAAATCTCAGTCCCTCTCTCATTCTTGCCAAATTCTCCTTGTGTTCATCAATTATTTCATCAAGAATCGCATCAAGCTTGCAGCGCATCGCCCATGCTTTTACCTTACTCAAACTAAAAAGTGTAAGTATCTTCGAAGACGGAGACAGGTCAGCCAGTTACCGATAAGGATACACCTGCCTGGAATAGTTTTACTAGTGTGTCTTTATCCTTGCATATTTTACCGAATGTTGCTCTTGTAGTAATTGAACTTGTAGATGAGAAAATCTTCTCAGTGAGATTTATGGGTTTTTCGATAGATGATTTAATTGATCTGATGAGTTTAAGAACCTCATGACTTCTAATGGAAGCAAATGATAACCTGTTTGTAGATTTCACGCATTTGTCTCCAGTAATCATTACGACGAGTAGCGGCTGCGGAAGAAGGCGACAACGATGGGGTGTGAATTGATTTGATTTGGTTTTGATTCTGGTTCAATGGGTTGGGTTGGGTTGGGTTGGAGTGGGGTGGGGTGGGAGACAATATTCAATCATTCATAATAATAAATAGTATTACGCATTTGAAGAAGAAGATGAACTTTGGGGTTGGTTGGGTGGGTGATGCAGATTTGAATTTTATATTTTGGTTTTATTATTAGAATTGTGTGTAAATTTGCCATTTTAAAATTAGTCAAATTATATTTTCTTCGTTAACTAACGGTCAAACACATGGAATTCTATCAATTTGTCCTTGTGCTGCAGTAAAGTGAAATGCTTAGGATTGTGGGTGACATTGTGAAATGTTGAGGTAAAATCTATGAAAAAAGAGAGAGGTTTGGGGACCGTTACTGCAATTATCCCTAATTAAATTAGAAGGTAATTTGTTGGGGGTTAAATCCATCAATGGCCATCCAACTTTATATTTGGTGTTATCATGACCATTTGATTTTGTTTCACCATAGCCATCCAACTTTATACTAGTGTTATCATGGCCACCCATTTGCTTTTATTTCACCATGGTTATCCAATTTCATAAAGTTCACTATAACCAACTAATTTCATATAACATTTTATCATGGTCACCTAACTTCTATTCGCCATTTTCATTAAATTTAAAGGGGGTAAAATGGTAACTTTAAAATAAATTTTAAACAAAAAATTTAAAATAAAAACTTATTTTTAAAAAATGACTTAAAAATAAAATTAAAAAAATATTTTTTAAAAATATTACTTAAAAAAATAAAAATAAAAACTTATTTAAAAAAAGTTACTTAGAAAATAAAATAAAATAAAAAATTATTTAAAAAACATTTTTAAAATAAAATGAACACTTATTTACAAAAAAAAAGTAACTTAGAAAAATAAAAAAAATTAAAAACTTATTTTCAAACTTTTATTTTAAAATAAAATAAAAAAAACTTATTTTAAAATAAAAGTTTTTAAAATTAAAAAAAAACTTTTTATTCATTTATTTTATATATATTATTTGTCCTTTTTAAAATTAGTGAAAATTGTGAAAAAATTTGGATGGCTACAGTGAAATGTTATATAAAATTAGATGTTTATGGTGAAACGTTATATGAAATTGGATAGCTATTGTGAAAAAAAATCAAATTAGGTGGCTGTGATAACACTAAATATAAAGTTGGGGTCATGATGAAAAAAAATCAAATTGAGGAAAAATGTTGATCTTAAGTATAAAGATTAATGATAGCAATTTACCCCGTCCCGAAAGGGTTGGAGGGTGGGGCGGGGCGCCAAGAAGAATAATAATAATAATAATAATTAATAAACTATATAAAAAAATAATTAACTGAAAGAAAAAAAAAAAAAAAAAACAACTAAACGGGGCGGGGCGAGGCGCAGGTTGCCAACACTAGTAAAGATGGGTGGATATTGATAGATTTAACACAATTATTATAACAAGATTTTTAATAAGTTACTTAGTGGGTGTTGTAATTAAAATTAGATTTTTAATAGATTGTGATAAAAGTTTTTGAAAAGTTGTGAAACTTATGAAAAATGTGATTTATATTGATCGTTTGAATTTGACTTAAATTAAAATATGATTTTAATTCGTAAATGTAATATTTCTAATCTTTAACAAACGAGCACTACACTCGCAGAGGATAGAGAGGCGGCTGCTTGAAAATGGACGCCACCGGCCTGAGAGCTGCAGCCACCTCTTCCCTTCATTGGTCCAGAGCTTCTTCCCTCCTCCGCCCATTTTTCAAGCCTAATTCATTCCACTTCCCCCTCACTCTTTCCTCTCCACGCTTCTCTCGGCTTTGCTCTCAGCGTATGTATTATGTGTACATATACTGCGGCATAGTTCTATCAGCCTTTTAAATTTCAGTTGTTGCAGTAACTTCTGTAAAAAATATATTTTTTAGATACTTTGATTGAATGAAGTCATTGGATTTTATTTTTATTTTTTTCTCTTTGAAATTACAGCTGAAAGGGATCGAGTGAATGCATTGCCGAATGGGGTAGGTAAGGTGGTCGCAGAAGATCCTCAGAGCAAATTTCTTCAAGTGGTATTAGTGTCACCACAGGTATACTTATTTTAATATTAACTTGATCTAAGATTTCCCAGTATCCTACCGGTTATCATTTATGTTTTGCCATTGAGTTAACCACTGAAATGATAGAAGTTAATGGTAATGTAGATTGTAATATGCATCTATATTAATTCGGTTTATTAAGTGGGAGAGATTAAACAGGAAATGAGAAGTCATTCTCTATTACATATCGTTAATGGATGACTATATAACAATGAATAAAAGAACGAAATTAAAGCAATGTAGCATTAACTGATGGCATAAGAAACGTTTTATTAGATGTGAGTCGAATGAATCTCTGAAGCTTACATGGTAATCCCCCATTATGCTATCATTGATATTTCAATGGAGTTTCTTATAGAAACATTTTGTGCGTATTGGTTGTACTAGAAGGCGGTATAAATTTCAGAATACATTTTTTATGGTGGCTTGATTTATGATAAATTGCAATAGGGAAGCTATAGAAAGGAAGAACAGAGAAGGGGGGAAAAATGTTATTTCTGAAAATTATGAAAATTACACTTCAAGGGCTGCAGCTTTAGTATATATACAGAAAATTCCCTAACTAACTCAACCGTATGAAACAATGTGCAATTACTTAAATAACCCTACACAAACATGACTCAATATTGATTCAATACACCCCCTCAAGATGGCAAGTGTATGTTTAATACTCCCATCTTGCTTAACAATGACTTGAATCGGACTCCTAGTGGTTTAGTTAATAAATCAGCAACCTGCTCTCGTGAGGCCATATGTAGCATCTTCATTTCACCCAATTCCCGTACAAGGTGGCAATCAATTTCTATGTGTTTCGTTCTTTCATGAAACACGGGATTGCTAGCTATGTTTATAGCTGATTGATTATCACAGAACAACAAGGCTGGTTTGTTGTGATCAACACTTGAATCCTTAAAAGCACATTCTTCAACAAGCTGAATTTACAGACTGCTGCTGTCATGGATCGATATTCAGCATCAGCTGAAGATCTCGATACCGTATGTTGCTTTTTAGACTTCCACGATATCAATGAGTTACCCAAAAATATGCAATAACCAGTGATAGATCTTCTGGTATCCGAAACAGGCTGCCCAGTCCACATCACAAAATCCTTTCAAATGCAAATCAGAAGTGCTTTCAAAAAAAAGTCCTTGTCTTGGTGTACCTTTCAAATACCGTAACACATGATGTGTTGCCCCTAGATGATGCTGCTTTGGGGACTGAAGAAATTGGCTCAGAACTTGGATAGCATATGACAAATCCGGTCTTGTTATTGTTATGTATAGAAGCCTTCCTACTAATCTTCTGTAAACACTGGCATCAGCAATTGCTTCTCCTTCATCTTTGCTGAGCTTCAGGTTATGTGGGAAATGGCTATTTGCCGGTTTAGTTGCAAGATATCATGTATCTGTTAAGATGTCAAAAGCATATTTTCTTTGGCAAACTGATATCCCTGGTGTACTCCTTGCCACTTCAAGACCGAGAAAATATTTCAAAGTCCCTAAATCCTTCAATCTGAATTGTTCATTCAGGTCGTTTTTGAATTGCTCAATATAAGACAAGTTATTTTTACCAATGATAATATCATATACATAAATGAGAAGTATAGTGAATGAGTAGCCATCTTGTTTACTGAACAATGAATAATCAGATTTCGATTGTTTGAAATCTTGTGAAAGAATGTATGAAGTTAGCTTCGTATTCCATTGCCTTGAAGCTTGTTTGAGTCCATAGATGGACTTGTTTAATCTATAAACCAGTTGTTCACCATTTCCCCCTTGTTGCTCATAACCTAGAGGCAACAACATATACAGCTCCTCATCCAAATCACCATGTAAAATGGCGTTATTGATATCAAGCTGATAAAGATGCCACCATTTTTGGGCTGCAACTGCTAGAAGGGTAATCGTAACTAATTTGGCTACAGGGGAAAACATTCTTCATAATCTAACCCAGCTTGCTGAGTGAACCCCTTTGCTACAAGACGGGCTTTCTTCCTCTCCACTGAACCATCCGAATCGAGTTTCACTTTGAAAACCCATTTACAGGCCACTGGTGTTTTATGTTTAGGCAACTCACAAACATCCCGAGTATTGTTAGAAACAAGTGCTTGATATTCAACATCCATAGCTTTGCACCAATTAGGATGCTGAGATACCTCGTTAAAGGAATGAGGTTCCAAGGCAGTGGATAAAGCCAATGAGTATGACTTATGTGCATCAGACAACATGCTGTAACCCAGATGATCTGAAATAGGATATTGCTTCTTGTACTCAGTACTTTTCTCAGAACCTTTCACCACAGAGTCTGACTGGGGAATAGGCATTCGAGGCACCAAACTACAATGATAATCTTGTAGAGGTAGGAGCACATTTTGATCTGCAGGATTTTCTGGTAGGTATAATTGGAGGTGAGGGGAATGTTTCAGAGGAAGGTGAGGTGAAATCAGAAAAATTTGCTAAATCAGAAGAGTTTGAAGGTGAAGGGATATGGGATGAGGTAAAGTCTTTACATTGATGAAAAGGATCATCTATACATTGAGAAGATGGTGCTGGAAAAATGAATAAGTCAGGCTGAGTAATAGATTCAAGTTTGGACAGAGATTTAAGGAAAGATAGATGATAAAGGAAATATTGTTTCATGAAAACAAACATCTCTTGAGACAAAGACTGTGTTGGTATGAAGATTGTATGGCTTATATGATTTCATACCATAAGGATAACCAATGAAAATACATGGGATGGCCCTAGGATCAAACTTTGTTCTCTGTCTCTTCAAGGTAGAGGCATAACAAAGGCATCCAAAAACCTTAAGATGAGCATAAGATGGTGCAGTCTGATAAAGCATTTCATAAGGAGATTTGTTTGCAAGGAGTGTCGTAGGTGTTCGATTTATTATGTGAGTAGCAGTGAGAATGCAATCTCCCCAAAACTGATAGGGTAAATTGGATTGGAATTTAATGGCTCTGGCAATGTTGAGTAAGTGTTGGTTTTTCCTCTCAACCGTACCATTTTGTTGTGGTGTTTCAACACAACTCAATTGGTGTATGATACCTTTGGAAGAATAGAAATCATTCATTTGAAATTCTGATCCGTTATTAGATCTGATAATTTTCTCATTGCATTGAAAATGTATTTGAATAAGATGATAAAAGGATTGAACAAGTGATCTGGCTTGAGAATTATTTCGCATAAGATATGTCCAGGTCATCCTGGTATAGTCATCCACAATAGTCAAAAAATATCTAGAACCATCTAAGGAAGGAATGGAATATGGCCCCCATATATCACGGTGAATGAGATCAAATGGTTTGAAGGATTTTGTTTCACTATTTGGAAAAGGCAACATGTGTTGCTTGGCCATTGGACAAATAACACAGTGAAAATGTTTATTGACAGTAATAGCAGGAACGGATCGATGTAGAAGTAGCATTTTGGCAACAAGAACATGTCCTAAACGAAAATGCCAAATATCAATGTTTGTGCTTACATCAGTGTTGCTGATAGAATTACAAGTATAGTCTGAATTATTACATTTTGAATTAAAGACAAAACTATGATTGATACTCGAAGGAACAACAGAATTTTTAATGTAAGAGATATCAGGATTTGGTTGAAGCTCAAGAGATTGATCATTGAGTTGGCGATCACATTGTTTAACGTAATACAATCCATCCTCAAGTTTGCCTTTCCCAATTGTCTTCCATGTCAAAAAAATCCTGAATAAAACAAGAATGATGTAAGAACATCAGGCAGCAGTTATATTCAAGTACTAATTTGCTTGCATATATCAGATTATATTTAAAACATGGCACCACCAGCACATTTGTCAAAACTAACTTGGTAGATAGATTCACTGTGCCAACGTGTGACTGCAGCACTATCATTAGTAGACAGTATCACAGAGGCACTTACAACAGCAGTTACAGTAGTCAAGTGTGCAATGGAACAAACCATGTGATTTGAGGCTCCTGTATCAATGATCCATTTGTTTGCAATAACAGAGGCACTAGTGTAAATATGGTTACCTGAGAAAGCAAATGCATCTGGTACAGATGGTGAAGGAGAGAATACGTCTTGAGACTGTGGATTACTATTTGAGATCTGTCCTTGCAACTTTGGTACTAACATAGAAAAAATTTGCTGGCAATGACTTGGAGTAATTGTGAGTTGTGATAAGGAATTTAAAACCTCTGAATTGTCACCATAAGGTGTCTGTGCAACAGCATTTGCAACTGGAGTCTTTCCTTTACCAAATTTATGACCAGGTGGATAGCCTATCAACTTGTAACATTTGCCTCTAATATGTCCAAGCATACTACAATAGCTACATAGAGGCCTTTCCTTCCTTTGAGATTGATTGGATGAAATCATCCTCTGATTGCCAAAGTACTTTTGCATCATTCTACCGGCAAAAGCTAGAATTTAGTTCTTGGCCACTACTTCCTTTTGCCTCTCGTCCTGTAGGATTAACGCAAACACCTTATTCAATGATGGCAAAGGATCCATCAATAAAATCTGACCTCTGACGATCATCTAGCCCCATAAGAAATTGCATAACCTGATCTTCACACTTGTAATTAGTGTTATTAGTACTTGGTCTATAATTATCCAATTCTTCCCAAAGTCCCTTGAATCGATTAAAATAGGAATTAACCGAACTGTTTGACTATGAAATCGAAGCAATCTGCTTCTTCAACTCATAGATTCGAGGACCATTACCTTGCCCATAACGATCCCAAAGCTCGATCCAGATTTCTCTTGTGGAATCCTTGTGTACCACACTCGGATAAAGTTCATTTGGAATGGAATTGATGATCCATGACGAAACAACATGATTGCACCTCTGCCAAGTACTATAGAGAGGATCATCCTGAGATGGTTTGAGGATAGATCCATCGATGAAATCTTCCTTGTTTTTGACACTAAGCGCCATAACTATTGCTCGAATCCACGTCGCGTAGTTTTCTTCAGTAAGCGTAACAGAAATGATTTGCATTCCTGTGTTATCACCATAATGAAGATAATATGGACTGCACAGATCACTGATCAACCGGTTAACCAGAGAAATTGTGTCTGCTGCATCCGCGTCTTCAACTGATGAATTAACGGATGAATTGACATGATCGAACTGATTTTGGGCTTCAGCTTGAACACTGGAGTCATTCGCCATTGCAGATAAACTTCAATGCTCTGATACCATGATAAATTGCAATAGGGAAGCTATAGAAAGGAAGAACAGAGAAGGCGGGAAAAATATTATTTCTGAAAATTATGAAAATTACACTTCAAGGGCTGCAGCTTTAGTATATATACAGAATATTCCCTAACTAACTCAACCGTATGAAACAATGTGCAATTACTTAAATAACCCTACACAAACATGACTCAATATTGATTCAATAATTTACAACATCAGTATCTCAATGCTGAATATTAGATTTCTCTTGCCCTTGACAGATTCCTGGAAACTCTGGATGCATTGCCAGAACTTGTGCTGCGTCATCTGTTGGATTACATTTAGTTGAGGTGAATTTTACGAACCTTCTCTTCGGTTTTGATTATTAGCTATGGAATTGAGTGGAATGATGAATAAGACAATCTTTTCTTTTGTAGTTAATATTCTCACCTGCTTAAACTTTTCTGCAAAGTTTGATTATTTAAAGCTCTTTTTCTGCTTCAGCCATTGGGTTTTCAGGTAGATGATACGAAATTAAAGCGGGCTGGACTTGATTACTGGCCGTATCCTTTACAATCACTTTTTGAAGCTAACTATTTACCAAGTGGTCAGGCCTTTACTTTCACACATTGACATTGTTCTTAGTCCATAATAATGCTGAAGTTTAAATTTTCCTGCCTTTCGTTCAACATGCTGAGAGCCGAAGTTGTGGGCTTGAACGCCTAGTACATTTTAGTTTTCTGCCATTACCTTTTCTTGATTTTTTTCTCTAATACATATCACTTTTAACATGTATTTTCAACTAACCAATGAAAGAATTTTCTGCAAGATGAGTTTTTCTCCTATTTCCAAAGATTACTCAGCATAGAAAAGTTAGGCTTGTAATCATTGTCAATATTAAAAAAAATATCATAGTTCATGATTCATGGATTTTTCAAATGATTAACTCCGTATATTAGATATGTGGTAGTCAAAGTGCACAGCTCGTGGCCAGAATTTCGGGAATACTTCAGGCAGCAGGTTATCTCTTTTTCTTTTCCCCAAAGGATTAGATTAAAGACCGTTAGCCACTTATTGAATGCATAAATACTTGCTTCATCACACAGGAGGGAGAAAAGAGGCTTCTAGCATTTACTAAGAGAGGGACAAATATCCACTCAGTAAGCTTTCCATGCTTTTTCTCCTTTATGGTTCAGGTTTTGATCCATCTTAATGTTTATAGTTCACATGAAACGGAATAAAACTATCCTTCCTAACTTTAACGTGCAGAAGTTAGTTTAAATGTTTCCATCACGTATTATTCACCTCTTTTAATTCTTTAAATCTAGTTTATAGCGAAACTAGTGACATGTCGATCGAGGATTTTCAACCATCGGGCTTCTTTGAGGTGGATCAAGGCTATAGTTGTTCTTTAAGTTTGTCTTTTTTATGAGTGCTAATTTTTTCTGTGTGCTCAATTTGACCTTGATTAAAAAGAAATTGTGGGATTACCCCCAGGGACAGGGTGCTCAATGAGGACTTCGTGAAGTTACTTCTGATTTCCAGCATTCTTTTCCTTTTAAAGCATATGTTGACTTGACTCCCCAAAAGCAAAGGCGACAAACCCATTTGTGTTTTCCCAGAGGTGTTTAGATTTTTCACAGAAGCATTGAGGGAAGGATTCTTACAGTTTGTCAAAGATTGAGAGAAGTCTAGTTTTATTAAGGAATGGATTTTACTGTTCTATGCTTGACACAAGTAACCTCGTATGGACTTATGGAAGTTGCAAATGATCAGTAACTGTAGCTTTGATTCAAAGTCTTATTCCGGGACTCTTTCCTTTTGTATTTTCACGAGGAAAGTGATTAGGTGCCTCAGCTTCAGCCATTGTGCTCTTATACGACATTAAAAAGGAACCGTGCACTGACATGTGCATTCACATTTACATGCATAGCTGTTATCTCGCTGACCTTTATGCCCCAACATTTAACTTGTTGCTTTCACAAAATTTACTCTTCCATAATCTAAACTCGTTTTGGTTGGCTGCTTCATTTCATTAGTGGCACATTTAGGGACACCGATAAGAATACAGAAATCACAAATTGAGAAAAACTACATAATTTCTGATTCCTTATTATCTTTATATTTAACGCTTTGAAACAGATGATACCCCAAAACTGTGTTATTTGTATTTTGGAATGATCTTATTTGTGCACTTGAATAAAAAATCAGTATATTGATAATTGACCTTTTTCTGATTATTCTTCGTTTTATATCTTGCCTCAATGTCTAAGGATGGAATAATTTACCTGGATTGCTTCTTAAATGAATTTTGTCCACACATGTTCCTTGTGCATGCTTTACGGTATATTTATTATTTTCCACTTTTGATTGGATTGTGACTATCAACAAGCATATTCAGATCATACAGTCCTCTTTTCCTTGAGCTGTGCAACATTTACTTTCAATAAAGCTAGAAAAAGATCATGCAAAGGCTCATGTAGTAGGGTATCCTAGAGAAATTGATGAAACTCTTAGGATCTCAAGATCTACCTCCAAAGTTTAATTTTAGAGTTTTTGTTGGAGGGTGAGACGATTACAAATTGTGATGAATTCTAAGTAATTGAAATATTTTCCACCTAACACTGACAGTCTTAGTGTCGAATAATATGAATTTGCTTTAACGGAAGTTTTCTTCGTGCAGGAATATTCCTACAGGAGAGGAGATTGGCTTGTATTTGGCTCTGAAACTAGTGGCTTACCCCCTGAAGCCCTGCTCGACTGTAACAGTGAATCTTTGGGTGGTGGCACTATTCGAATTCCAATGGTTGAAACATATGTTAGATGTCTGAATTTATCGGTCAGTGTTGGCATCGCTTTATATGAAGCTTCTAGACAACTAAACTATGAGCAGCTCCAAAATGCGTCGGAATCTTGTATGGACAGTGAAACACCGTTAGTAACTGAAGACATTTTTGCTTAAAGTTGCTCTATATTGATCTTTTCAAACAGATCAGCAAATTTGTACCCAAAGAAGTCTTGTGAGTAGGCAAATCACAGTTGAATTCTACTATACTAGGTGCATGTAGTAGGACTCTTCTCTAGTGTAGTAGTAGCATCTTACTAGATAGATACTTTCACTAGGTTAGCATCATATACTCGCGGGACGTAGCTTGGATTACAGCGTTAATAGGCTGGAGCTGCTGCAGAGGATAGGGAGTCATCGGGCTTCAGACCGGCTTCGATTGTTAGCACTGGATCCTGCTCTGCTCATTTTTGCCTTATCAGTAGTCCCCTTGTATTCAGGTGTGTTATATGTAAAGACTGGTCTCGAGAGTAAATTCTTATGGACAGGTAGGCGTTGGTGACAAACCATATGACTAAGCTCCAGTAGAAGCGTGAAAAACCTTTGTAAGGGCGCAGTCAGAATTTAATTGAAAAAAAGTCTATCTGCAAGTTGATTCAAAATGAATCAGAAATCAAATTGCTGCAAAGGTTAGTTATTTTTCTTTCCATGGGGTAATACTATTTTCTTAGGTTTCACACGAGAAATAATAATAAGTTCATTTGGTTTATCAAATTTTTGGTAGGCAGTTTAAAAAGGTAAAATGTTTGATGATTCCATCGTCTATAATTGACTTGAAAACACTTCTTGAGTAGTGCTTCCAACTTCAATAAACAAAAGAAAGCTTTCATCTCAAAGTTCAGTACAAACTCCTTTTTGCTTCAGACGTGAACCATGTCGAACCATATTTCTCTTATTCGATTAGATTAAGCTATGAATGAGCATTTTGTCAGCCAAAAGTAATTAGTCAAAGTGCGATGGGTCATATGAACTAATTGTCCAGCAATAGTTTCATAATCCCTACATGGGATTCCAATATTATCTTCAGCTCTGTTTGGCTATCTTGTCTTTGAATGGAAGTACAAGACAAGATTCTTGAACCAATTAATTTCACTTCATAAGTGACTTGCAGTATATGCATCAAACCAAACATTTTACGGCTAAGGTATACAACAAAGGAGGCAGATATCAATCAAAATCAAGTAAATTCTAGCATTGAAGGAACGGACAATCATAAACAAGCTGAACTGCATCACGACATAATCCATAGAAATCGATGTCTCCAAACATACATCAAATAGTCTAAGATAAAATCAGGGGTATAGCAAAATTGGGCTTCAGTAGATTCTAAAACAGAAGTTTACTCTTCGTCCTCAATAACTTGGGTGCCCAATCCCTTCAACCCACCATCCGGAATTTCTGCAACGGTTACTAAAGAGTAAAGCTCCTCTTTCGCATCTTCATCATCATTCCTCTTGCGTGCAATGCGGACCCGGATTCTCCTTGGCACGCTACGAATTCCACGGCTCCATATCTGCTTGTTCAACTTGACATCAACTCGAACATCTGTAGTCCCCATGGCCTTCTGGGCAAACTTCCTGATTTCCTTGATGGCTTTTGGAGCCTTCTTCTTGAAGGTGCTGCAGGCAGATCCATTGCACAACAAATTAAACATAACATTTTTACCAAACCAATATAATCAGATGTGGAGATATAGCAGAGCATCCATCAAAAGAACAGTAGATGCATGAAAACAAGGTACCAAATAATGCTTCAACTTCAAACCTTTCGAGATCATAAAGAAACCACTTTCACTTTCACTTTAATCAACTAGGTTTTAAGCTATATTGCGTAAAAAATGTAAATAAATTTAGAAAGCCACCTTTTATGCCATATCTATGAGAAGAAAAAGAAAAACTCTCCTTATTTTAGAGTTTGGACACTTAGGCCGTATTTGATTCATCCTATTTTCCAAGTTCCAATTTTTTTCTTATTTGATAGCCAAATTTTTCTTGGCAAAACGACTCCTATTTCCTTGTTTTCATTGAATTGGTTTTCCCACCAATTTGATGGGAAAATAGCTTTCCAGCCCCTTTTTTCAATGGAAACAAATTCTATCCCCAATTGTAAAAAAAATTCCCTTTAATTGACAATTTCCATGGAAAACAAAGTCAAACGAAGACCAAAAGATCCAAAATTTCAACATTTTTCAGGTGAAAAATTATACCAATCAAGCACAATTAATTGACAATTCCCCGAGAAAACAATTCTAGGCAATTCAATTCCCTAGAATTCATTTTCTTTCCACCCAAATTTCACACTTGCAATCAAATGAACCCTTAGCTATTTAGCCAAAAACTGACTCTTTGTTATAGTTACAAGAAACATCTGTCCAACAAAAATTTCCACAATATAATTTATCCAACTTCGGACAGACCTTTAACATTAATCACTGTATGAACTTCAGAATGAAAGCAGTCATGTCAGATTGACAGCACACTAAGATGTAACAATTGCAGTGCAATCAAAAAACATTAAACCACCACCCACTACACAGATGCAAATAAGCATGTATTTGCTTCAAACAGAAAATTGTTCCTCAGAAATAAGTGTGGAGCAGTGAAAGAAATCCATAACACAGACTAATTGCATTTTAAACTGCTTTGAACATTTATAGTTCATTATGAATAGGCAAAAGCTTAATGAATGTTAACAATTAGATTCCTTCAATTTTACACTCTTCTTGATGGTCGCTTTATAGGCATACACTCATATTAGGTAAACTATATTTCGAATGCAATCATTTATATTTCCATTTCAAATTCGAGATTCATATGTAAATACAATAAAAATAATTCACTTCTTACATATTTTCTAACACAGAAGCACGAAGGTAAAAGGTGAGATGTGAATTTTCATAAAGCTACCCGATTTATGAATCGATGAGAACAAAAATACACACGACTTGATTCTATCGAACAACGTAATTGCAAGAAAGCAGTCAAACTTAACCCCAACAGTTCAACAAAGTAACAATAAACAAACTAATGCAGATCTGAGCTGTTTGAAAGCACATATATACACAGATATACACGCATAGACACATTAAAGAACATATTCGAATATATATTCAAAGTAAGAGAAAAATATACCATCCATGGAGACGTTTGTGCAGATTAATGGTGTACTCCCTTGAGACAACCTCCTCTTTCCTGGCCTTGCTGCCTTTCTCCACCATCGTCGCTGTTACTCTTCAGCAAATTCACCACTTTTTTTCAGTTTGGGGCAAATGAAAAGGAGAAACCCTAATAGATATAGCTATATATGTGGTTGATTTTCCGCGAGCTGTTAGGGTTTGTTGAGTAGAGCCCAATTGTTAGTTTTGCGTAGCCCAATGTACATGCGGGTTATAACAACTTACAAAATTTCCCTTAAAATTAGAAAATTTTTGAAAAATGATATAAAAAGTATTTTGATAAAAAAAAATACTATTTAAAATTAAGTGTCACTTTTTATTAAAAAGTAACATAATGTTACTTTTTTAAGTTAAGCCCCTGTTTGGTACTCATTAAAATTTTCATTCTCATTCTTCTACTCATTTTTAACCACACATTCTTCAATAAAATAATATTTTTCATCACATCAATAACATTTCATTCTTTTTCAACCACACATTCTCCGTCAATCTACTATTCCAGAATTCATTCTTCTAAAATAATGTGATTCAAACACATCTTAAGTGTCATTTTTTCACTTTAATTAAAAAATGATGTTTGTCACTAAACAAATTACAGAAATTTCAAAAAAGTGATAGAAAAAAAAAAGTAAAAAAATATTGTGTAAAATTAAATGACACGTTACTTTTTTTTATTAAAACTAGTGAGAATCACGTGCGATGCACGTGTTATAATAGAGTTGACTATATAATAGCGTAGATATGTACAGTAAGAAAAATAGATTTTGCATCAAAGGAGGCTTTAATAACAAAATATTTAGAGACAAATGGACAGTAAGTTGATAATACATACCGTTTAGGAAACAAAGCTATTAACCATGATTGTCTTATGACCTATGAAGTGCCATTGTTAATTATAGAATCAAGGCAAACGGGGATATAGAAAATATTCATTGTAAGCGATATCCATTGCAATCTTGCGTTTGTATATATCCATCATGTCTGATGAAATTGATTGTACTGGATGCCCAAAAATGAAGTATTTGATGTATTTTGGCACAAAACTACACAATTTGGCCTGAAATAACATAGTGTCAGATTAAATCAATATTGTTGGCATAAAGTGAAATTATACAAGAAATTAAATAATATAGTAAACAGTAAACAAAATGGTTACCCATTGTTTGCAGAAGATAGATAATGTATAATTTTGATCTTCATTTCCTAGTTTTTTTTATGTTTTCTTAACTCTCGTCTGCAAGATAAGAAGTTTGAAGACATCAACAGTGATTGAATTAAAAGGAATGTTGCATTTTCATGTTTTTTCACTTCCTCTTGTGTGAATGTTGTGGCTACAATCATGAATTTAAAATTTCGATCCACATATAACCACAAGATAAAGATATCGACTATTGCCTGGAAAGGAGCATGGAATGAACAGATAATTACATTTTATCCATGGAATACCAGCCATTGGCAATCTACCATTAATTTGAGAAATTAATTTATGAGGCCACACGGAAAATAAAAAATAAAAAGAAAAATCAGATGCTTTGTAAAATCAGTACCAATACTCACTTGCAAGAAGATCAGCGTGTCCCTTAAAATGACGGTTGGCTCGTGATCTATAGGTGAAGCTAAGAGTCTCCATAAGATATATGCTGAAATTAGAGACCTTAGTAGACCAGAACTTTGGAACATCAACAATCAACAATTTCCCTGGAAGATCTAACTTAAAATTATTAGAGGAAGATAGATTTCTATGATTTGTGTTCTAAAAACAAAAAATCTTACCTTTTCACCGAACCGATAGACTTCTCAACATGAATTAGACAGAAAATAAACAAGAACTAATGAGAGGCAAATTAGGGAATAAGAAAAATAAGTTGTAAAGAACGGATCACATGAACCACCAAAATGAAACCAATAATATGATAGAGAAATCAAATGAAATACATATACATATGCAACCGTGAAATTTAGCATCACCATGTTAATCTGCAAAAATTCCTGTTGAACAGCTACAGAAACGGAATAA
>CAIGRP010121352.1:0-10605 GCA_903798385.1 Fraxinus cuspidata
ACCAAAAAATATGGATGAACTTCAATGGACTAAAATCAAATAAAATAGTTTCACTACTAGCAGCAGCAGCGGTATGTGTACCTTATCATCCCTAAGCAATGAATGACAACCAGAGTGCTCCTTCTCCAGCAGTTGGGTGGCATAAACAGATAACAACTCATGTTGTACTTCCTACAGGAACAAAATAATGTATGATCAAGATGAGATAATTCAAATAGATTAGTACATATAACAGAAACCAACCCTCAAATCTCTTAAACAAATCCGGATGCTTCACCAATTACCCACTTTAAAGAGCAGGAACAAACCTCAAGCAACTTAGTCTCACTACTTGAATGAAGATAATAAGAAACCCTGTCCTTCTCCCGCTTTAAACTTTCTTCAGCCTGGATTGCAAGAAGATTAATATAAACCATGAAACAAGTAAATTTCCATTTGAAACTTTTCTCCCTTCTTTCCAATTGTGTGTACGTGTGTTATATTTCTTTTCCCTTACAATTTTTTTTTTTTGGGGTGCTGGGTGGGGATTGTTAAAATAAAAAGGATATTTACTTTTAACATATAGTCTGGACATGAATCCTCTAATATCCAGTTTGAAGCCTTCCGAGAATAATAAGCTGCAGTGTCATTGAGCAGTGCTGCTTCAAAATCATTCTCATAATGCTCCATCTGCCCCATTCCAATTTCAACAAATATATCCAACACATTCTTCAATAAAGCACGATCAATTTGCTCTCCTTCTCGCTCTCGATCAATCTAGTAGAAGAAAATTGTTGACCAACAGGACAGAAAATGGAAAACAAGTGTTGAATTGACAGATATCATACCAGAGATATAACAGCATCCCTTACGTTTGCATTTAACTCTAGGTGTACCTGAAATTAGAATTTAGAATCCAGCACTTTTTATAAACACAACTGAAAACAGGAAATGGAAAAGAGGACAAAATATAGATAATAAAATATGCAAGACACAAAAAGAACCAAGGAATGAGCAACTGCTTCAACTTCATGGCAACTGCTAGTTTCTCAGATCAGCAGTGGGCGAAATTCAAAACAGAAACAAATAAAGATTAATAAACAAGAAAGCAACATTGTATAAAATCAAAAGTTACCAGGTCTCTGAAGCAAGTGAGACCAACTTCTCTGAGCGGAGGAAGTGACATCCTACGAATTATGGACCGCTCAAGATAATGGAAGAATCTTGAGAGCCATCTGACCATGATTTTATGGTTTGACCACCGTTTCACAAGCTCCCTTAACATGAATTCATCATGTTTTTCTCTCAGTGAAGGCAGTACCTAAATGGAAAACAAAACACGAGGAAATGAAATGAAATGTTTAGAGAAGACTGATGATAAATAGAATGTTAAAACTAAACATGAGATCAAACAACAAATAAGTTAAATTATATTAACAGGATTGGCACTCTAATCCTAGTTTTCCAGTTCTAGTAATTCATCCCAGAAATTATATAGGCCATTTATCAGTGACTGCATTAAAATTAAACTTTAGAACAAATTTGAATATGATGTATATTCAACTGCAATACACAATGATGCTACAGATTTTCCCAAAAGTTGATCACTCCAGGTATTCATTTGAAATGGTATTTTGGCATTCAAACCGGTCATGGAAAAAAAAAGAGGGGGTGGGAAAAGGCACATCGAAGGGGAGGATGCATGGTGGAGCTATATTAAGCATCTAAACGGAGCAACAACAGCACAGCCTTTCTAATTACGTGCACACAATACCCATATTTAAGTTAAAAGAGGAACATCAGCATAGCCTTTCTACTTACGTGCACACAATACTCATACTTAAGTTAAAAGAGGACCTCCACCCCCCACCCCACTGCCAAACACACACAGCATTAATGAGATACCACAACATATCAAGCTTTCATCCCAGAATTTCTACAGGCAGTTTCTCAAAAACTATTATGCATGTGGATATTAGCTAGAGAATAGAACTGATGAAATGATATGATACTGGCGTAAACTCTAAGATTTTGATAGGCTATTAAAATAAAGAATTCATCAATATTTTAGCCTTTCAATGATTAGGACAAATCCAAAAAGTGTGATAGGAGCATCTCAAGAATAAACATCATGAAGAATTACAATAAAAGAGCTACGGGCAAACAATGATAAACTTAAGATATAATAAACTTGAGACATGAGAGACCAATGTCAGCTATTTAAGAAACGGACTGCAGCCCTGAATACATTAGTAGAAGCAATATTTTTTTTTTCCAAAAACACCAACTGAGAAGTGAAAAACAAATACAACATTACAAAGTGCACTGTTGTCATTATGGATAAAGCATCAGCCTTCAGCTAAATTTTAATATATGAAATGTACAGTTTGAATCAGTAAGCCAACCAAATGAAAGAAATGGTCTCAGCCTAACCGTTGATGTAATGTACTCTTCAAACGTCTCCCTGTATTTGTCATACAATTGCCGTGAATAGTCATGTGGGGGCTTTTGAGTGCACATTCCAAAAATTGTCCTGTAGAAAAGATTTAGGAAACTAAGAAACAGTACACGAGATAATCATCACCAATGATATTAAACACTAAAGTAGCAGTACGGAGTATAAAAGATCATACGTATAGAACATCATATACTCCTCCCAGGAGAACAATTGTGTCTCAGGAAGCCCTTCTAAAAGGTTCTTCAGCTTATTGATTCCTTGCTGCATAAAGTCCCATCCTTGTTCTAGATCAATAGTGTTCCGCAGGTTCATTGTCATGCTTTATAAACGCACAAGTTCAACACATTAAAACACAGCAATTTGGTTCTGAATTGATAGCCTGCCATTGCCACAAAATAAACTAAATCAACATAATACATCTAGACACTTGAAGTGACTTGATATTCAAACAAAATCAACTCAGAAATATCACCAACAGAATTATTCAACCTTACTTACAGAGCTTATCTATGACAGCAGTGTCCAATTTCAAATCGCCATTTACACTGCTCACTTAATTCCCCATAATCTCCTCCAAAATCATCATTTTAACCACCTCGCTAATTTTTTAAAAACCTCTCTAATTACAGTTACCTTCCAGTTCCATTATGTAGTGCCAAATCCATATTTACAAGTTGAACTAAATTAGACTAACCTTTTGCAATTACATGAGCATGCCCCAGTTTCAAGGGCAACAGATGAAGCGTGCATCATCGAACTTCACCAACAAAATATCATCAATATAATCCAACATCTAAACACCACATCTAAGTTAATTTATTAGGGAAAAAAAAATTTTTACCTCAGCACATGGCTTAACAAATAACAACACAAAATTACAAGATCAACCACATAAACCTCCAATAAATAAACAAATCAAACAATCAATAACAGAACACTGGCACCCTAACAAAATCAGTGGAATCGCAAACACAAGTAGAGAACCAAATCTAAACAACTAATCCCCTCGCATTCAACTCCCAAGGAAATTTTCTATATTTAAATTTCTGTTTTTGTCTCGGTCAATCAACCTATGCGTGCAACTAAGCCCCGTCTGGAGCCCATTTTTTGTAGAAAATAATATTAAACTACAGTGACAAACCAATAGAAAATGCAAAAGTTGGACTGACCGTAATTTGACAATTTACCCTCCATTCTTAAAGTCTATCGTCTTCATTTAAAGTCAATTCTACTACCTTAATGTCAAGGGCATAATGTAAATTGATGGCAATTATGTATGGAACACTCTTTACATTAGTCAAATATTGAGGTTATGGTTATCGGACCTAAACAATAATTTAATAAGTGGGGGCACAAAAAATGAAAATGAGATTGAAAATAATAGGGCAAACAAAGGCTTAATTTGTTGGGTGGGTTTAATTGTAGGTGTTAGATTTTATTTTATTTTCAAACCTAGTGGAGAACCAAAACGAATCGGTCAGTTTGACTCTAATTTCTCTGTTAAATGGATTTTTTGAGATTATGAATCAAGAATTGATCGATTTCGTTTTAATTTTCGATACTACCTTGAGAATCAATAATGAATTTGATTCTCCTGAATTTCTCTTTTTGCTAGTGTATTGTACCAAGACACTAAAATTTGAAGATTAGACTCCAAAATTATCTCACGTTTACAAAAAAATTCATAGTTTTAATACAACCCATAAGAAAAATTACCAAAAAAAAAAAAACCTAATGGGTAATCAAAATTTAAATTAAGTAATTTTATAAATACTTTAAAAATTCTTAATTTTAATGCAACCCATAAAAAAAATATATTGTTAGTTCAATATTTCATAAGAACTCAAATTTTTCTGTTTTCAAAGTAATCGACCATCAAGAATCAAGATCATTGATGACTATTAAAGATAATTATGTTATAAATACTACATTATATTAATATATATTGTTGTATGAATTGTTTTAAGATTTAATTTGTCGATCCAAATTTTGGTGAATTCACTTTAACTAATCTAATGCTAAAATATTAATAATTTATGCTATTTGGTAATGAGCATGAGATTTACCGCAAACATAAATGAATTAATTAGGTTGCAAGGACTATTGACATACATAAAGTGCAACGATTTGGACCCACCACATATTCAAACACGTATGGGCTATTGCATATATATATTTAGCACTGTCCAAGTTGAGTAGCTACAAATTAAGCAGCATTTATCATTACCTTCGAAATTGTTTATTTTTCTAAATCTCTGTTAAAAATGGCTCCAATCCCAGTTTCTGATATCAAAATATGCCACATTGATGATGTTCAAGAATTGAGAAAGAGTAAATTATCACATATTCCTGAAAGATTTATACAAGTCACGACTGAATTGTTGGGAATTCACTAAACATGCACAACGAAAAATAAACATATTTCAATTCCCAGTATTTAGATGAAAGTTGTAATAGAAATTATACATTTTGTAGATTCTGCAAACTCTTTTACTGATTTTGGAATACGAACAATCACGATTTGCAGTCCACAGCTATCTAATTCTCCAACCTCCAATGAAAATTCACACAGTGAATAAGAATAGGAGAATTATGATTTATCTTTTCTTGTGTTAGCAATATGTTCTGTTTCTATTTTCTGAAATCATAACAGTTTATAAATATAAGTCCATATGAGCTTGTCCCGTCTTTTAAACTTAATCTGATCCAATATTATCAAATTAGTTAAATTTGGTCCATAAATTAATTAATTCGGGTCTATTAACAAGCAATCTAATTAATTAATTGTACACAATTGTTAATTAATTAATTGATTAATATCATTCTTCTGGTTCTCATTTGGTGTGTGACATATTAGGTTCCCTATAATGATGGTTAACGACATGAGTTATTATTTTGATCTAATTAAAATTGATAAATTAAAATACCCTTTCTTAATTTATCATCAATTCACATTTGTCGTCCTAGATTGACATCTAGTAATGTGTTAGGACAATACATGTGATGAAAATGTCACGTGGTATGACAAAATCAAACTTGTTTGTTTATCGTCAAACTATAATTCATTCGTCAATATGACCCAATCAATTAGAGATATGAATATATGTCAATCTCAATTATTGATCATATATTTCATCCCATTACTAAATCAATGTAAATAGAAAACTATTTTTCTACTTATGAGCACACATTGGTTAACGATTTCGTTAATAACTTAACTGAATGAAATGTAGATCATAATCTCTTAATATCTAAGAGTGACGAATCATTTATTGATCATTCATAACTTTTATATGATTCTTGACATATCCGAACGATGTCGTATTAGCGATCTTTGACAGAGCAACATCCAACATCACCAAAGTATGACCGTCCTCGTATAAGGCACTATAATGACCTTAAGTCAAATGACCAATTCTACTTCCGAATGTTAGAGATTAACCACTGACACTCAGATAGTTATTCATGTGGAATCTCCACAACGGGTTTTCAATGTTTTGTTCTATAACAAAACATTCGCGTGTTCATCTAAATGTTTCATATTTTAACTTGTGAGATTAGCTATTTATTTCACAAGTAAGAAATGCTACAAGTGATGGTCTATCCATAATAACGATATTTGTATCTCGTTATTACTTATGACCACGAATGATTTAAGATTCAATTATATGTAATTTGTACCTCACAATTACAACTCTTTGTTATTAACAAATTATTAATGCTTGAATTTACGGATTCTATTATTTAATTTATTAGAACGTTAATTCAAATAATAGATCTTACCATAAATATACATCAATTGTATATTATAAGTGCCTATGCCCAAAGTTGATTGGACATTACAAATACAAACTCCCATTTGCACTAAATCAAATCCCTCGTTTATATAATATCATTAGAGTTTACATGACAATTATATTATGCTTTGACAACCATTTATCAATGGATCTACAATTTAATAACTTGTGAGAATTCGTTCATTCCTTACGTCATTTTTTTGTATTATCTCTCTGATTAGATGATACCGTCTCAACACATGTTTGATTAGCGAGATCTTAGTTCTTTCGCTTGCACAATGCAAAAGCATGTGATCAACAATGTTAAGAACTACTATAAGTTCACTGATGAACTTTTTGATCTAGACCACAATCTTTGTTGCTTTTAAAACAATGGTGTATAAGGCTTCTAAAACAATGGTGTATAAATCTAATTTTTTAGTCTTAGCACATGACATCTTGCTTTTATTTAATCATCTAAATCTTTACATCCTTCTTCGCTCTTCGATTAATAATGCATGAATTATTAGAGAATATAAAAAAATAATTAAAGAAATTATATAAGACAATGAGACAACCTAGTGAATACACACAAAAAAAAATTCTGAAACTTACTTGTACATGATTTTAATGCCTATTATACGCTTGTATAGTCTTTCAGTACGATTTAAATGCTTCAATAAATTGTCAATATATTGTATAGATTAATGAAAGACATTATATTGTATACACCGAGCACTTAGTACAATATATTATGTTTGAGTTGAAGAGTTTCATAAACGGTTCAATTAATGTATATATATTTGTAACTAAGTCAAACTAATCAATAAGAGTATTATTGGAATAATCTAAATATTAAAATCATTCATAAAATGATTCTCATTTCATGTTACTTTTAGTATATTATATATAAATTACAAAGGTTAGAATAGTTTTCCACCAGATATCTTAAGAGCCAAGATTCAACATTGCTGCCTCGTGCACTTTGGACCATGTTTCATACCCAGTGTGACTCATGTTCGAAAACACTGATTAAGTATCATTAACTTCGTGAGCCTTTACGTACCTACCTAAGGATTAGCATCATCTTATAAATCAATGATGAGATCCATGGTACAAAAGCTAGTGAGGGCAATGATTTGTTAATTGTGGAGGAAGGACAAATGACGAGATCACGTGCAATGAAGGTCAAGGGAGTTATGTGATTGCTTGTTCAAATTACAGTTGACGAAACATCGATCACAACAAGAAAATGAACAAGTTTCATATTGAGTTTGGAAGAAGGTACAAGATAAATCAACTTAAATCAAACAAGAGACAACGGAATTGAAACGGCCAACTACGCGTTCACACAGGACACAAGGCATGCGACTGCATGCCTGTATACCTAGAATCAAATGAGGAATCATTATGACATATACAACCGCACGTTCCAACACTGTGCGGCCATATAATACATTTCTAGACGCGTATTTTTCAAATTTCGCCTATAATTCCATTTTAGTTAAAACTCTTGTATGATATCTTTTTTTTTTATATATATTTTTTAAGGCTTAATTCCGTTTCTAATTAGTTTTTATGGGTTCTATATAAATATAACTCATTCCATTTATTGCAAAAACACACAATTTGAAAGATATTATTTCAAGGCATATTGTTTTTTCCTCGTTCTTCATCAAATTAAATTCGAATTTATCAAGAATTAAATTCTTGTGGCATTTAACAATTTAAGTAAGGTTCATAAGTTTTGTGATCACGTGATCAAGATATTGTTGGTGATTGTCTTGGTCCTTTGGTTCAATAATTTATTGGCTCGAGCTTTTTAAACGTTGATTCTTGACTTTCGTGTGATCTAATTTGTCGTGGGTCCTTGGCTACAATTGCTACGTAGGTTCGAATCAATTGGAATCAGAACTTAAACTTCAAAAATCAAGGTTATATCATTTAATTCCTTGCTTGTTTTTGTTTGAGTCACTAAAGTTTGAAGTTTTGAGCAATTACGTCAATGATTATTGAAATTATTTACTTACGGTAGTAGTCACTAAAGTTTCTAATTGCTACACTAATGGTCACTTGGTAAAAAAATTACGTTAAATCCTACTTGACACGTAAGTGCCAATGTGTCGTTAAATAGTGCTACTTATTATGTTTGGCAAAAATTGTTTTGTTAAACAAACGTGGATATACTATACGATTTATACGGAAAAAATCTGACCAAAAGTAAAGTCATGTTATGATTTCTCATTTGAACTTCTTTAATTCCCAATTCTAAACTCCCTAATCTTGTTGGTTTGATGTAATGTCATTTGGTAATACTTAATAGTGCTACATAGACTTAATAATGATTTTTGAACGAGTGGTCATTAGAGTGTAGCAGTTAGAAATTTGAGTAACTATTATTATGAAAAATTGACTTTAGTGACCAGTAGTGTAATTACTTAAAATTGTGGTGATTATTGAGGTAATTGACCCAATTTGAAAACTTGTGTGAGGTTCCAATTCAATTTGTCGAAGCAATTCTAGATTAAAATTAAATGAAAAATATGATGGTATTGACTTTTTGAGAAACGTCTTAGAGCCCTTCAACTTAAGGGAATAAACATAGGGTCTCAAAGTCCTGACGAACTAACAAAGTTTAATTTGACTCAAGAAGAGTCTAATAAACCCCTCAATGTAACTTTTCCGAATAAAATATAAGTATTGATGTGTAAGAAATCCCATGAAAATCATGTCATAATTTCTTCATATATTCAAATATACATGAAGAGGTAATGTCACTTTGATTAACGTGATGTTTAATCGAAATTAGACATGCTTAATGGTGATGTCATTTTGATTAATTTTATATTTGTGGACTTCTTGGAGCACTCTCTTTAGGGTTAGAAGTGGTGATCTCAGCAAGTAGGACCCAAAAATAGTTTAATTGCCTCAGTTATTTCCAAATCTCAAAACATAACGATTTAAAATTCACAAAGTTGAGCAGTCAAAAAGAGAGAAATAAGACACAAATGTGGTTGATTTTTGAACAATTTAGTATGTAACTCCACTATGTGGAAGAGGGTGCATGACAAGATCATGTTATAATCCTTTTGACCTCCCATGGAGGCGTCAATCCGGGGCAGCCCAAACTCTCTATAACCTTATATGTTCAAAAAATATTTATAAACAGTTCAAATTATAAATATACAGAAATTGAGTATGAATATATAGCTCTTGTAGATCCTACAAAATATGTAAATAACAAGTAATTTGTTCGATTATAAAAAATTTATAAACATTAGTCAAACATGGACAATTCGAAATTGTCATGAATACACAACACTCAATTTTATCATTTTCAAAGTATTTCAACATGGGTATTGCTTTCTTGGCCTATTAAAGAGCTGTCGTTTTATTATTGGGCAATTTACACAAATATAGAGAAAATATGTGTTGAGTTGAAAAATATTGGTTTTTGTTAAATGTTGCAGAAGTACAACTTCAACTAGTTCTTAAAAGAAAAGTTGGACAATTACAGTTTATATAATTTTTTGGCGTGTACTTAATTTTTCAATCATGCTATAAATTGACAAAAAAAATTGCCCACTTTTTTGACATAATGTTACGTGACATTCTATCATTGAACTGTCTAAAAAATAGTCAATTTTTGCACCCGATTATTTGCTATCAATATTGTATCTATCAAGTTGGTGGACAAATTTTTCTGTTAAAGTAGCTTAATTCTTAATTTTTTGACAAATATAGTGTTTATAGTTTTTTACGAGTATGTAATTTGAAAACTTTATAATGATATTAATTAACACTCTGCAGTAATCCTATTACAGATTTTAAACTAAGCATCATGAAAGTGTGGTTATTGCGATTTTGCATCCACGCAATCATAGACTCGATAGAGACAGATTTTGACCTCAATACACTGTTAATATCAATTGCAAAATCCCTTGAACGGCATAAATTTAGATTTGATGCCAACCTGACAATTTTTTTATAAAGCTAAATAACATTAAATAATGTCCCAATCTAACAGCCTCTGCAAGTGTGCATCAGTCTAACACCCGTTTCTTGTGTATCCACCAACATCGCTTCAAGCCGGCGCCGATGAAGCATTAATTATCAATCATGCTACAAGTACACAATTTTTTGACAGAAAATTCTTATAGACAACACATGACGCGGCATCATTGGAAGATGAGAAAAAAAATAGTCAAATCACATTTTGTCACGTTAGCATCAGTACACATTCTATTAAATTTTTCCCGTACTCATGACTTTATTGATTAATTATTTACCACCAAGAACTTGCTATTAAGGGTCCGTTTGATTCACATTATTATAGAATGAGAATAAAAAATAGAACCGTTATTGGATCCCACACAAGATATAGAAATTTAA
>CAIGRP010121356.1:0-16756 GCA_903798385.1 Fraxinus cuspidata
GTTGTTATGCAAATGGTTTGCCGCTCTGATATCCGTGTATATGTTGAAGAGTTGTGTCTGTTGGAAGTTAAATGAAGTTTTTATCTGTTGTTCTCTGTGCGTGTAAAATATAATTGATAAGTGTAATTTTTATACTTATTCGAGACTCTAAATCACGATATTTTATTATTTTTTGAATTAAATTCTACCTAATTTATGTTAAATTATATTTTGTAAGTAAAACTTTATTTTTAATGAAGAATTGAAGAAAAGAACGCAAAATAGCGAAAAATGGCAAAATTCAAGTTATGAACATGTACGAAGCAATTGGAAAGGGAAGAAGGATAAATTGACCATTGGATGGAAATTTGGAATCAAATTCCACACTTTGAGAATTAAAGGACTCGAGTTAAATTAAAGAAGACGTAAGTCACAAAACCATTGGCAGATTAAATATACAAGGAGGGGGAAAAAAATACAGAAATACACAAGATTGCGGCGGCTGCAAGAGATATATTACATATATACACAAAAGCCGACAGCCTCCGGAACAAGTTGTGGGAATCAATTGATTATTATTATTACACACACATCCAACAGAAATTGGAGAATCCGGCAGTTTGGGGCTGTAAGACAAAAAAAAAAAAAACAAAGGTTGCAATATATATATAAAAGATACACACGTAGTGGCCGGAAAAAGAAAAAAATGAGGCAGCTTCAACTGGAATTAATCACGTTTCGTCAATTTTTGGGGATGTCGTTTCACTTTTACATGTTTAATTTCAACATTATGAGTGGTTAAATACTTTTATTGTTAGGATTGATGATGTAGTTTAAGGTTTTTATTATATGTTTAATTTCAAGATTTTTATGTCATTTTAATACTTGTTAATTAATTATTGTGTGTTTAATGCTTTAATTGTTTGCGCAACAATTAATTGATTTAGAGATAATATTGAGACCGAGATGTACTGTATAATTATAGTTCGTGCAATAATTAACATAGATATTATAAGAGATAATTATAAGTTATGCGATCTTTGTTGAATTCCTATAGACAATGTGTTCATATGTGTGTAAATTTACATCGAGATATAGTAGGTTCGGGCGTATGAATAAGATTAGTGTTGTTAGAAAGAGATCACTAACTACATCAGGTTAATTTGATTGTTGGCACGTATGAAAAANTGTTCATATGTGTGTAAATTTACATCGAGATATAGTAGGTTCGGGCGTATGAATAAGATTAGTGTTGTTAGAAAGAGATCACTAACTACATCAGGTTAATTTGATTGTTGGCACGTATGAAAAATGGTTGAATGAATTGGAATTAAATTTATGATAAATAATTTAAATGAAATCGGAAACCTAATTACCTAATTACATAATCTTTTATACAGTTTTAATTTGTTATTTTATTTATTAGACTTTCGTTTAGAAAACAAATGTTGATTTGATGATTAGTTACCATTTTAATTTAAATTGAAGATATATTAGTTTAAAACTTTATTGTAGATAGTAGTCTATGTGGGATGATATTCAGATTTAATGAATCCACTTTATTTTTTGTCACGATCCGTACACTTACAAAATTTCACGAACAAATTTTTTGCAAACAATGATGCGCGGAGAGAAGCATCCACACAGAGCATCGGGATGAACTCTGCGCGAGATCTACTCTACGAACTTCGAATAGCCTCTAAAAATTTTGAAGGACCAAAAAACAATTCTACTGGACCCTCTAAAAATTGTCGGTACACCATTATGTGATTAAATAAAATTTGGTCCACAAGATTCTATGTTCAAAGAACTTTCTAAACATATAAATAACAAGTTTCTTTCAGATATGACTCATATGAACTAATGTTTAATCATATCAAAAGTTGTTTGTGTAAATATTTTGATTAGCTGAGATATATATTTAATACTCTGCCTGTTAGGGATAGTTTATTTTAATTCGGAATTAAATAATTGCTCATAAGTAATGTCACTTAATTTCTTCACTTATAAACATATAGAGAATGAAAAAAAAAAAATTCTAGCAAAGATCACCTAGCTGGCTCGCCATAGTTGAGTAGCCTTTACTAGGATCGAGTAGGATAAAGTTCATATGTCCCCTGATAAATTATTATTAATTTGATCGATTGCTACCTAATTATGTGAATTACGTAATTTGTAAGAAAATGTAAACGTTTAAGGCAATTGGTGCAAAAAGTGGTGATTTTGAACTTAATTGGAGATTAATTCAAGCACTTGTAAACTGTTCAGGGTTGTAATCAATCAACTGGAAGAAATTTTGGATGCAATTGGATAAATTCATGAGATTAAGGATGGAAAATTGTCAAATGAAAATTTTGAGGACCAAAATGAAAGTTTTAGACAGTTGGAGGACAAATCACAATAAAAAGAGAAATGTGCCATGGGTTGCAAACCCGCATAGGTCGCAGGTGGGCACCGGTTTGCAATCTGTGGCCCAGTCTGGTTTGACGATTTTTGCCCTTTTTATTTTCTTTGACCCTTCTTCGAGTTTATTTTAGATTGGAACTCTGACATTAAATTAGATGGGAAAAGGGTTGCACATATTTGAGAATTAGAGTATGTTTGATTGGTTTAAATTTCATGAAAAATATCACATCCAAGTAATTCGTTTTTTATTATGGCTGTTTGATACGAAAGTGGAAACAGAGTTCGAATTCTAAACTACAACTATTTTAAACTTGTTTTTTGCCAATTTCGTGAAAAATGAATTCTTATGGGGTACTTGAATTTTTATTTTTCAACTTACATGGAATTGACAAGTCTTTCCACTTTTCCAAATCAAACGGACCATTAGAAAAACCACAAGAAAGAAAAACAAGAACAAGAAATCAAGAACTAGGATTTGGAAGCAAAATTTGGAAGAAGAAGATGATCTTGGTGCAAAATTCATCCAGTATAAATAGCTAATTTTTTTTATTATAGCGAACAAAATAGTTTATTGAGACCCCTTTAATTTAATTTTCAAGATTGTAATTCTCAATTTTATATGTGTTGATTTTATTTATAGTTGCTAATGCTTTGAATTACTTTAATTCAATGATCTTGTGAATTTATAACGAGCAGAAGTTGTAGGTTTGGACTACATAATAAAATTGGGGAGCTATTATAAAAGTGTAAGGATATATTTTTTAGTTAATGCAGTTATTACATAATAGATTCTTAGAAATTTAAGGCATTTAACTAAAGTAAATCCTGATTCACATAAAGGTATGGAATTGACTTAGTTAAATAGAATCAATTTGAATTCAAGAGAGATAAATTGAATACATTAGAGTGAACCCTACATTAAGCTAAGAATCTTGATTAGAGAATTAGATGTAATCGATAAATAAAATTGTATATCCGCATATCTCCTTTATGCTTATAAACCTAATTTAATATTTGTGTGAATTTCAATACATCAAGCTAGTTAGTATAATTTAGATCAACTATCATCAAATTATAAATTGTTTTTGTCTAATGAAAGTAGAACAGTAAATTAGAAATAAATAATAGTCTCTATGGGGACGAACGATTATTTAGACTCAAATATTCATTATATTACTTATTCGATATCGTATATTTGCAATATACAAAACGCATCCCACTAGGGTAAAGTTGTAAAGACCGAAGCATAGGTAGAATTTTAGTTCAGTGCTCACTTTCTTCCAAGTAAACAAGCTATATTTGGAGGATCTCTCATTCCAGTACTTTTTTTCGTGTTCCGATCTTTAAGCCGATGCATGGTCGAGGAGCAATGAGATTGGAAGTAAGCCTTTAATAGATATACAAAAGGAGCAGCTGCTTCAATCCCTAAGATCTGATCCATTCTAGCAGAAACATTAGAAAAATATATCTATTGAAGGTCATTATATAAGTCGTTACAGTTCCATGAAACTATCGCGAGATGGACGTAAATCTGAGGAGGTGAATGACATCTTAGGATTAAGAGTAGTATTGAGTTGCATCTGGATTAGCTGGGGAAAAAGCATGCTACATGTCCCATGTTTGAGTCACATTAAAATTTTCATTATCATTCTTCTACTCATTTTCAACCACACATTCTTCAATAAAATAATATTTTCCATCACATCAATAACTTTTGCTTCTTTTTCAACCACATATTCTCCATCACATCAATAATATTTACTTACCTGGCCTAACTGAGCACTAAGGTATGATATCGAAGTGGATTTAGCATAATAACCGAAGCGACGTGTCTAAGGTCGAACCTCCATGTCCAAAGTGATGTGCCAAGGGTTGCTAGTTTCCGGCAAGCCAACGTGGCCAACAAGATTAACGTTTGATGGATGCGAGTGATGGTATTATGCTACTAAAGGCAAAGAATTTAAGGGGTGGATTGTTACTTGATGATATTAGAAAGTGTGAAATAATTAATATAATTGAAACAAAAACATATTAAGGAAATTACTAAAAAAAAAAAATCATGTTATTAAATAATTATAGTGAAAAGTAGATACATAGAATTTGGAAATATCATGTAGATATCACCTACGTTGAATTGAGATAGAATCATTGATATGAATTTAAAGGTTTGTACAACTTTTAAATTCAATAATTACAAAGAAATGACTCTATTTAACTGTTTCAAGTATCTATGAAAGGAAAGAATATGCTACAATAACATCATCATGGGAAAAATCACATGGAATGTGAGTTTGATGAAATTCTCCTGACTTCTTCTATTAAAGAGTGAAAAATTTTGATGGAAATATATGGGATAGAAAGGGCAATATTACAGCATAAATCATCCATATAGATTCCTATCATTGGTTAGTTTGTTGTTTTATAAAACACGAGACAAATGGCGTTGCTCACGTGTGCGTCGAACTCCCTTTTGCACTTTCAAGAGAATTTGAATAGGGAAAGGCCCTCCCTCTGTCGATGTTATCTACTTGCTGATGAATTTTATCGTTTAGAAAAGATATAATGTAAGAAACACTGTGAAAACTTAGATTTTATTTAAAATTACATCTAGACCCGACGAGAGGTTAGGGGATCGGACCATGTTATTATGATTAAATCAATGAACAGATGCCCCTGCCTTCGCCGAATAATCTAAACCACAAAAGCCTGCACCTGCCTTCGCCTAATAATCTAAACCACAAAAGCCTGCAAGAATAATTAATCTTGGACCTGAATTTTCCTTTCATCAGATAAAACAAACATCATCAACCACTCGAATCGGCATCTCGCAACAACAACTAGCCACCCCAGAAAAGCCCAATGAAATCAAGAATAACCCATGAGACCAGGCCAACATTGACACCACTGAACGAACCATAATGCTGTGTAAAGGGCCAGCAGTAGCCTCTCCTTTCTTGAATTCCCTTAAGCTTTTTTCCAAGAAAATCCCATTCATATCAAGCCCAGCATTTTACAATTCTTTGAGGCCTGTAATTGAATGGAAGTCTGTTAGGAGTAGTACCTCTAGAAGAATAGCTTCAAGAATTGGGACTCCTCGTGCTCTGCGGAGAAACTCAAAGGCCCTGATCAACTTATTGACTCTGTCGAACCTTTTATCTTTGATTTTGATGGTATGATTCTCTTAAAACTATTCATTTCTGTTAAATTAAGTACCCCTTTGTGTAAACGTACTGCGATATTGATTCATTGAGTGCACTACTGTGTAATTATCCCAGGATCAACAGTAATCATTGTTGTTTTGTTTAATAAAGCGCTGTTTTTCGTTTTTTGTTTTTTCCTCTGCCTATGCCCTTTGGAAATTGTTGAATTAATATAGGGCAGTGTTATTCTCTCTATGCAATAAAGAAACCAGGGAAATTACAAGCAGGGAATTGGTAGAATTTTTTAATTTCCAATTCAAGTTTCAAACCTATACTTTTATATTTTGTTTTGAGGAAGCATACTATTGCGCATAATGTGTTAATCTCTCATACAATTTCTTCGATTGAAAATTCCACATCCTGGAAAATATTTCTTCAGATAATATATGAATTGCTAGAATTTCATTATCAACTATTTAATTGCAAGAATAGCATAGGTGCATAAAATTATTAAGTGATTTAACTTAGTGAGGAGATATAGGGGAAACAAAAAATAATGCTTGCGGAGTTCCCTGTGCCATTACTGGTGGAACAAATTATTTTCATTGTATCAGTCGAGGTAAAGGTTGACCAGAAAGACAGACAACACCTTTTATTGAAGAATTATTGGATTGTATAGAAGGACTTTAAGGGGTTGTTTGATAAAGTTTTGATAAAAGTTTTAGTAGATCTTGATAAAAGTTAATGTTAATGTGCGGTTGAAAGTTGATAAAAGTTGTGGGCCTCATGTAATGTGTGGTTATAATTGAAATTTGACTAGTTGAAATTTTAGCATTTTTTTTTATCAAGCAAGCACTAAATAGGAAAATTCAAGGAATATATGATACAGTTGTAATAATTCGGAGGAGTCAAAATAGACCTTACTCTTTTAAGACTTTAGTACAGGACTGAAGTTGTTAATACTTTCTGTTTTAGTGTTAACCAGATTTCTTTATATTTTACAGGAGTTATATGGAAGGGAGATAATTGATAGATAGGGTCCCAGAAACCCTTGATAAGCTTCGGTCTAAGGTTAGCATTAAAATCATGGCTCTTGTCTATATGCTATGAATTGATTATGTCTTTGAATTGATAGCCAATAATATGGTGAAGAAGAAGCTTTGAGTTCATTTGATTACATGAGATGCCAATCAAGAAATTTCATGACTGCATTAGCGGTGCATTTTTACCTGTTTATAATTTAGATTCTTCTTTGTTTAGGGTAAGAGGTTAGTTTTTGTTACCAATAACTCAACAAAATCACGAAAACAGTATGGGAAGAAGTTTGAAACACATGGTCTTAATGTCAGCGAGGTGGGTTTATGATTATTTGGTTTCAAGTTCTCGTACTTCTTTTATCTGTAACTCTAACTGCCACTCTTCATTTCAGGAGGAAATCTTTGCATCATCCTTCGCTGCTGCTACTTGCTTGAAGTCAACTGACTTCCCGAAGGATAAAAAGGTGTTATAAATTTTAAATTAATGAAGAGTTTATGCTTTCACTCTAAAGCCCACAGACCAATTCCATCTTGGATCTTACCTGCAAACATCTGGTCGGAGTATTATTTTGCCAAAGAATTTACTATTCCCTTGTCATCTCTAATTTTTGAATTCATCGCTTCTGTCCTTATAGTGTCTGCACTGTAGCTATAGCTCTTATGATGTCTGCTCAATAGTCATGGTTTTGTTTTCTTAAATATATGAACTAGTTAATAACATGAAATATCATTTATCAATGACTGACCATATAATGGAACATTTTCAAGGTTTACGTTGTCGGAGAGGATGGCATCTTGAAGGAGCTCGAGTTAGCCAGAATTCAGTATCTTGGTGGGCCGGTATGTATTAGATTTTAAATATATTTTAATGTACTTTCAAAATATACTTTTTGATCCTATTTTTATTTTTGCAAACAATTATATGAATCTTATGTCTTTATATGATTTGATTTGAGCTAGCTATCTAACATGGAGAATTCATGTGCTTTCAGTGCTTCATTTAGAACTTAAAAGGACAAGCATTGGCAAAATAGAAGTCCCTGCAAATCATATTACAACTATTAAGTGAGCACAGTGAATATGATAATACAGCTAATGAGCACAATTATAATGTTCCGGTTTCTAATTAGTATATAACTTCCAATTGTTGCTTGCATGATTGACCATATCAGTGGAAGTTATGACTGAAATCCAAAGAAACGAGACTTATCATGGAGAATGCTCTCAGTTTGTCAAAGAATGGTGTCAGATAGCACATTTCCTGACTGCATGTATATAACTGGACAAATGATTCATAATCTTCTCCATTTCTTTCTGGGCAACGGTATTGCAAAAATTATAGGTGAGAATCATGTTTTAAAAGAGTTAATATATGGACCTGAAATGGATCTTTGCCTTGTTTGTGCACATTAACATGTTGTTTACTTTCATGGTTGGACCAAGTCTGAGATTTTGTGGATCCGTAGCTTGGCTGCTTTGCATTTTTTACTAGTGTCTTGGGTCTATTGAATTGTATGTATTTGTCTACTGCCTTTCTGCTCGTTTGAATTTGCAGTTGTGGATAAATATGATCTCTATGGTTTGACCAACTCTTTCCATTCTTGATGATCTCACCAATGCATTTTTTACTAGTGTTATTGGTCTATTGAATTGTATGTATGGTGTCTACTGCCTTTCTGCTCGTTTGAATTTGCAGTTGTGGATAAATATGATCTCTATGGTTTGACCAACTCTTTCCATTCTTGATGATCTCACCAATGCCCGGCTCACGTGTGATCTCTATTTTACATTTCATAGGGAGATGGTGAGAAGAAAATTGAACTAAAGCCAGGTTATATGATGGAGCACGATGAGAATGTACATATCCATCATTTTATGCTTCTGAAATTTAGTTACCACTTCACATATTCCTTTAAAGGAAATGGCATTACCACCTAATTCTATGGAGAAATAAATTTTAACATGAACTTTGTTACTAAGACAATTGTTTTTATTACACCTGCACTAATCAGTTGTTTATTTTGGACTAGGTTGGGACTGTTGTAGTTGGATTCAATCGATATTTCAACTACTACAAAATTCAGTAAGTTTTCTTGATTTCACCCTCACTCTAACTATGTACTGTAATTTTCATCCTGTCTTTCACCCTGGTCATTGCGTTGTACAAAAGATAGTCAAGGATTTTTCTTTTCTTTTTTTTTTTTTTTTTTTCAGTCGAAGATGATTTCCTTTGACTGTATGAATCTCTGACTCATTTGTTCCATCCTAAACAGATGAATATAATTTTTCTTTAATATTATTTATCCTTACTGTTCCTAATCTCCAATGCTGTTATTATTAGTTACATAAATTATATTTCTGATACATTACAACTTCGAAATACTCATAAGTGACAACCCCAACAAATAAGATAGATTCTCATTGGCTCCAAGTCTATAGTGGCAGTTCAACCCATATTTTTCATAGATTCTATGATGTTGAAGGCCCGAGAGATATGTTAGTAAGAAGTTATTGGTCTGAATAAAACACGTTTATTTGGAATAACATATACAGATTTATTTATTTTTTTAATTCAATGTTAGATTCCTAATTTTTCCACTATGAAGGTAAGCAACTCTCTGCATTCGTGAAAACCCAGGCTGTCTTTTCATCGCTACAAACCGTGACGCTGTGACTTATCTCACTGATGCTCAAGAATGGGCAGGTTTCATTTCATCTGTTGAGTTGATTTAGTTGTATTCACTTTATTTAAGCATTGTTTAAGTTAAGCTTTTTTGATACACTATGGATTGAGCCGGCACAT
This sequence comes from Fraxinus cuspidata, assembly GCA_903798385.1. Lineage (NCBI taxonomy): Eukaryota > Viridiplantae > Streptophyta > Magnoliopsida > Lamiales > Oleaceae > Fraxinus > Fraxinus cuspidata. The sequence goes on from CAIGRP010121356.1 coordinate 9,366, forward strand.
AGTACATTTGAACTTTGAGCTTCCTTGGGGGTTTTGAATTTTAAGCATGAAAATGGTTTCCTGCTGTTGAGAAAGTTGTACTTGGAATTCCGATAAGATTAGAAAGTAGAAGCATCTTTCATGCTTGCATTTGGAGGCAAAAAAACTTATGTATCTAAATTGATGAGCCCATAGATATCTTATCTTTTCATGTACATTTACATTTTTCAAAAACAAAAGTTGTATTTTGGGATCGCAACTAGGGATTTTAGAGTCAGTCCATGGGTTCTCTCTGTACTTATGTATCATTTCTGCTGAAATTTGTATGGCCTTGTTTATTGGCTCAGAAGCGTGTTTAACATTCATCTCTGCAAGGTAACTGCACACATACACTTCACCTGTGACTTCATGACCATTTCGACATTTGAAAGGACTGGTAGTCTAGTTAAAGCACTCTTATGATCACAATACAAATGAGATAAGCCAATAAGGGCAGGTATCCATTATATCCACAGTTAAAAACTCGCTGACCAAGTTTTTAATACTTTTGCACCTAACTTTAAAGGATTGAGAAACATAATCAATATATTATTGAGCTTTGTTATTTGTATTATATTCGAAATCGTTTGTTTTTTAAGTGTACGGGAATGAATAGTCAAGACATTGAGGCATTTGCTAGACTGCTTTTTCGAATTACCAAAAACTCATTTTTGAGTATATACATGTTACATCTGAATAATTAAATGCATTTTCCATTAATTTTTATAAGAAAAACAATATTTTGTGCTTAAAAATTGCTATTGTTTATCATACTCTTTTAAGATTTACCTCTCCATATCCTGAATTGCTTGATAACTTTGCTCGGAATCAGGTGGTGGTTCAATGGTAGGTGCCATCAGTGGTTCCACTCAACGCGAGCCTCTTGTTGTAGGAAAGCCCTCGGCTTTTATGATGGACTATTTAGCAAACAAGTATGTTCAGTTTCCTCTTTGCCATTTAAGGGTTCAAATGTTATGTATTCTTTATTTACAATTTTTTTTTTTCGGGTATCTGTATACATACATATTGTGTACTGTATGAGTAAGAGGATTTTTCTGATGCAAGAGATTCGGCCATAGCTTGATGAAAGAAATCCTCTTTCATCTCAAATATTAGTTTCTTTAACTAAAATCATCACAGGTTCAGCATCTCAAAGTCTCAAATATGCATGGTTGGAGACAGACTCGATACTGATTCTTTTTTGTACAAAATGGTGGCTGTAAAACCCTTCTTGTCCTCTCAGGTAACTGTCGGAAAATATTTTTTTCTCTTCTTTTTTTGTAAATTACGACGTTAAAATTTATTCAGTGTGTCATCTAAAATACTCGTATTTCCCGTCTGAAGGTGTAACATCTCTGTCAATGCTTCAAAATCCTGATAATTCGATACAACCAGATTTCTACACCATTAAAATTTCTGATTCTCTCTCTCAGAGCTGCAACTGTATAAGAGACCCTGAAACTCATATATCTGTGTTAAACTATGTCATTCTTTGGTTCTGATGACTTCCTAGATAAGCAATTGCATGTAAAGCTTTTCTCACTGGAGAAGATGAGATCTAATAGTAAATAAAAGTTTATTGTATTTTTCTAAACATGAAAAATTAGATGTAATTTCTTTGATATGTTTTACTACTAATTCTTCTGTATTAAGTTTACGGGCTGAGATGTTAATACGACAGATTTTGTAGAATGTGTACGATGATTTTTATATAAAACTCATCATTTTATTTTCTAATTCGACGGTATCTACCATCTAATGTCAATTTTTCACATACTGAAATAATTACAACCTAGAAAATAAGAGCATACACCTTTTGTGAGTGCGCCCATGCAAATATAGGCACCTCGACTTCTCTTTATTTTCTTATTTGTCTTATCCCAATTTTTATTTTTATTTGGTGTTCATTAATATATTTTTGTTTTTCTGAGTATTATCCCTTAAATGATTATGTTGAGTAGCGATTAAAAGCAGAATGTCACATCAAATTATATGTGAACTCTGGATTTGCATAATCAGTTTTCTGGAATACACAGTATACAGTGCACATATTGAGGCAACTACATTTGGCACTCACAGAAAAGCAGAAATCAGCGTATGAAACTGGATTTAAGGACATACTAAAGAAGATCAAGTCTTGGCATTAATGTAAATAATCCTGCTACATTTACAGGGTTGGTTGACAAATTTTTTTTGAGCTATCATCATTTAATTGGATGTTGAACAAAAACACAGTTCAATAATACAATGCATTAATGCCACGTACATTTGTAAAAATTCTTGTAATAATCGCCTGTGCAAGGAGCTTAATTCAATGTAAATTTGGGTAATTATACCAACAACAAATGACCCATTTTCGAACCTGTTTATGTGTCTAAATTCGAAAATCAAGCAATTCATCCATGTCTCGAACCAAACATCAAAAGATATATTGAGAGAGATTCCAATTAGGAATAGTGAAATTGAAAGATAGGATACAGTTTCGCCATCATACTTCAGCAGCAATATCAAAAGAGAAATTTTCATGACTTGCATTATTCCAATCATTCAGAAATTTGCGAGAGTCCTAGTTAATCTTAAAATACCAAAACCACTGAGCTAATAATGACACATTCTCAAGTAAGAGGAAAGTATACCAAACTGGGACACAAAAGAAAACAATGAGCTTTAGAATTGCACACACCAATTCAGCATAACAGAATGAGTCCACTAGCTGCGCTCGATGGAAAATGAACAATGCCATGAATAGTTCTTTTTTTGCTGACAAACAGTGCCAATAATTATAACTTTTAATTAGGATTCGATCAGAGGAATTATTAAGCTGAGATACCAATTGATGTAGAATGCATACGAAAGAGGAAGATATTTAGAGAAGGTTAGCTGGTGATCATCAATCAATTCGTAAGAAAATATAGATTAAAAAAAAGAATGAAAATGGCTTCCCAAGAAATAAATAAATATTATTCACGTATTCGATTCTGAAAATGGCATAGAATCATCTCCAGTATTTTTCACAACCTCATCGCAGCAATAGTCACAAAAGTCATTAGAATTTTGTTTCAAGTGCAAGGAATGATCAATTTGCTTTTCCAGCCATTTCAGTCTCCTCTCAAAACTCAAGACTCCATTATGCATCGTCCTAATATCAACCTGAGCAACCTTTGCACAAGATCGAAGCAAGATATAATAATCTGCATGTACAGCGTATATGTAGACACCTCCTTTCTTTTTCCTGACATAGTGCACATAGTCCTTATTCTTGATATTAACTCTAGGTGGAATATAACAAAATTTATTCTCTTCCATATCGGACTTCAAATCTCTTATTGCTTTATCTTTATAGGACTCCATTGAAGGTCGAACTCCGTGTGCTGGATCTTGATGGCTGTTAGAAAATTTATTCTGATCCATGCTATCTTGCGAGTCATAATGTCGATGATGTGGCGTACTACCCTTCTGAGATGACTCGCACAGTATAGGATCGTCCCAAACTCTTTTAATATCCTCATCTCTATTAACGTTGAAATTCCTTGATCTTTTGTTGGGCAAGCCACCGACTTTTACATCGTCCGAAGTTCCAGCATCCTAATAACATCAATTTTCGAACTGTTCATGTATAATATTATCTCTAAGCATGAAAACGTTACCTCAGGCGAGAATGCACATGGTTCAGTTATCAATTAAATAATAATGAAGTGCATAAATTTGATTTCAATTGAGGGTTCATTTATGCATACATATTTCCTGAAAAAGATTGAATGTCTGAAATTTGAAAACATGAAAAAATATGTAGATCAAAAGAAGAAAATATTAAGATTGTGTTTCCATTATTCATAAATAGTAATAATTTGTGAGTTCTAAAACTACTTCCATAGCATTATATGAAACTTGACTTATGCCCAAAGTAACATCCTGACCAAAGAGGGAGGAGGGGGATGAAGGGGGTGTTGGGGGATTAAATAATTTGGATACCTTCGAATTTTGATAGATGTCCCATAACTCCTCTATCAACTTCTCTTCTTCATGATCCTCAAACGATGGCTGTAATCCAGAAAAAACCACATCCTTACAATACTGAAGATATGAAGGCAAGTCTCGGGAATAGTCTGTAAAAGTAGGAAAAAGAAGTTAGCGTAACTATCTGCCAAGTCCGAATTAAAGAAACTAACAACAAAAATACTTTATCTAAATTATGATTCATTATCATTACCGTATACATCACCCAGCTCATTGTATTTTTCTTCAAGAATCTTTAAAAGCTCTACAACACTCAATCTAGCATCCTGAACATCTGGTTTAACGTCATCAGGCACTAAATCATTTAATAACAAGTCCTTGGTATCATCTGTTAAATTACTAGAGCATTCATGTTTGTTATCTCCATTTCCTCTGCACTGAGATAATGAAAACATGGAACTAGACAAACTTGATTCCCATATTCCATAACCGTTAATATCGAAAAGATTTCTTATTGCAACAATGAGTATTGACATCACACAAACTCGCGCGGGGAGCCTTAACTCGTTAGCCGACAAATACAATTCGGGAGGCATAGACCATTCACAAGTGTGGCATGCCACGGAAAGTATTTTGCTGGTAGGAAGAGATAATTGCCTGCAATAACGAGAAGCTATAGCACAAAAGTTCACCGAAGGCAATTCCAATTGAATTTTGTGGGCAATATCAGCCGCCATTGATTCCAATTTTTGTGGTGAAACAACTTGGAGGGGTCTGAACATGCAACTGACACTAATAGGACAAGCCTTGGAGTGAGAACCAAGCTGTTTCTTAACTTCAACATAAGCGGCATAATATGGAAGCTTTCCTTCAATAGCCCACTTTAAAATATCTGTGGGCAAAATTGCCTCTCTGGCCAAATGACAAACTAGAAAAGAGATGGCTAAAGAATAAGATAACGGGATTGTACTGCTGAGAGATCTATACCATATCATTACCGCACGCTGGCCCAGTAGATTAACCGGTTCTACACCAGGCTTAGAACTAAGCTCAAATTCGTTGCCTTCCCCTGGAATGCAAAAGGTAATGAGGCCAAAAGACGAGCACCAGAAAGAAGAATTGTATAATTTAGATTTTAGATTTCCATTTTGAAGTGTTGAATAATATGTTAATTAGAATTGTCAATGTGGACATATTTATTTAAGCAATGCGGAAAATATTTCTAACCAGATATTAACCACAGAGTATAATTGAGGCACTAACATATAAATATATTTACGAGGATCGGAGCTGGTGCTCGATTTCATTACTATTGGTGAATGGCACCAGAGTTGATCTTCAAGGCAAAATGAAATGCATTTCAAGACTTGGACAGTGGGATATTCCTTATGTTCACATTTAAATTTTATTTAGAGTTCTTGCTTAAATTCTTAGTTAGATCTAGCTTTCTTTTAATGGAGGTAGCATCTTCACAAGGATCTCTATTCTCCTCCTCTTGTACTTCGAGAGGCTTTATGTCCCTCTCGCATGAATATTACTTTGGTTGATATCAATAAATGGGTTAAGGGTCTTGCCAAACTCACCACTTGAGTAGTGAACTCAAAAAAAAAAAAGTGCGAAACCATACCTTGTGTTTGAGCTTCTGATTCATGAATGGCCTCATCTGCCCATTCATCAGCCATAATCCTTGTGAAAGCTAAATATCTCAACCAAATAGGCCCAATAATCCCAACAATCAAAGGGCTCACATTAAACTTCTCAACTAAAGCCTGGCATTGCAATTGGATTATAATCTGAAACCCCTTCATGTATCTCATCCTAATCTCAGTATAATAATCATCATAATTCAAATTCTTTTGACACGATCCAAAATCACTCGGCCCATTAGGTCCAATCCCATCACCATCATAATCATCAATATTATCCTCCGGGATTTCATAATGGTCCAAATGCTGAGACTGGGTGAGTCTTACCTGAGATATGGGTTCCGATGCAATTGGACGGATACGCCGGTGAATGGCAGAGTAGTTTTCAAAGAGATCCTCCTCGTCCACGCCGGTAGCAACGACATCATCGGCTTGGGACCCACAGTGCACACAGTAAAAGTAGCCATCATCGCTGTTGTTGAAACCAACAGCCCCACATACATGGCATATCCGCTCCAATCTTCCTGGCATTGTATCTAGACAGTAATTCCAATTAGCATAAGCCAGTTTTCAATATTAACCAGGGGTGGGTCCAGAATTTTCGATAAAGGGGGCTGAAACTTAAGAAAGTCAATATAATAAATTTTTTATATAATTATAAAAGTTGATAAATGCCACTGCAAGTCACACTTGTTTGCCAAAAACGGAAATATAGAATATTAGCAAGTAATGTGATCGATCTTATATTTCATGTCAATTTAAATCATCTAGAGTTGGACAATATAATCTAAATGCTTCTATTTCAGGCCGAAAAATTGTGACTAATAAAAGGATTGTTTTTATATAAGTTGGTGTTGGTGTTAGTGTAATATCACACAGATTAAGGAAGTGTCATGGAACAAACAAATCTAAATTATTACAACAAAGATTTCATTAACATGTTTTTGTGCGATTCAATGCTATTCACATTGCGTTCTAATGAAAAGAACACATATCCAAAGAAGACTGCAATGAAATGCAGTGATTCAATGGGTGGTGAAGTAATTACATCTTCATCATTGTTCTTGGATAGTCATGTAGTTATTTTTAATTACATTGTTAACCTTATATAAGGAAAATCTATGAATTTTTCTTGATTTTAAATTTATCATGTTATCAATTACATTCTAATGAAAATAACACAACTAATACTTGTGAAACTCACTTTATTATTGTGAAACAAGAAATTTTCCATTGCTCGCTCTACATTACACTCTAATTCCACAATTCTAAACTTGTAAATTTGCAGTTTTTTTTCTCATTTGATGATCATTCACGAATGCCTAATTTCCAAAAAGATAATCTTTGGAACAAAAATAGCCAAAGAAAAAATTCGCTCATATCCCCTTAAAATTACTAAACCATTTTTTCCCTTTTTAGACGTAAAGAAAAAGGGATAGAGAATAGATTTTTAGCATGATAAAAGCATGAAACTGCTTCTTAATCCTTGAGGCAACCAAATTACTTTCCGTTGGTTTTAGAAGTCAAGTTTTTTAAAGTGTTGCTTATGATTATTTTTTTCCCAGATAGGTGATTGAAGGACCAAAATGGACAAAAATTACCTGCAAAGGTTAGGGGTTTTGGGATGTGAGCGCGGTGGCGGTGCGGTATTGCGGCGGGCTAATTCATAATCTTCTTCAGGATTGGAATTTCAGCAAAGTGAATGTCTGGTTTACATCAGAAGAGTTTGGAAAGTAATGAATAAATAACTAAACGGAATAGGAGTTTAAA
>CAIGRP010121360.1:0-22166 GCA_903798385.1 Fraxinus cuspidata
AGCCAGGATGGAGAGCTTAGGGATAGGCCTGGGCTATTAACCCTATGGTAACTCCCGCTTGCAACAAAGCCAATTCCACCTTGCGGGGAATCGAACTCTGCACACCACCGCGCTGAGCCCTAACCGCCCTCCCCTTTGCCACTGAGTGAGAAGCTGCACAAGGCTAGTAATTGACGTGACTAGGCTTGCAAAGTCACTCATTCAATTGAGGCCACGTGTCACATACCCAAAAAATTTCTTCCGGCCGTAATGTAAAACCCGAACTAAAAACTCATGGGCAGTTCTTTTCGTATTTCAATTTTTGTACACTTTGTTTTGAATTCATTTTGAATTTTATATTTTGAGTGTCAATTTTGAAATTGTTGAAAACGTGCTTTTTGCCATTTTAAAAAATTATTTTGAAAAATAAAAAAATCTTAAAATTCAAGTTATAACTGAAACACACATAAATCGACAAATTTATCATTTTGAGTTTTCTTTGTAAATTTTAATCTTATTTTCAAAACGCGTTTAACGCTTTTTCACTGTTTTAAAAATCTAAAATAGAAAATGGCTTAAAAAGGGGAAAGAGAACATGCTCTTATATTCCATTCTTTAGTTTTCTACGTTCACAAATATTGTTCGTTACATTGGTGTGAGCTTCAAAGTACATACTACAGTTGCACCCCCATTCGAAGCGATAATTTGTACTTTATTATGATTGTCCAGATATGAAATTGACGTACATGTTAATGAAAAAAGAGCTCGGAACTATTGACTCCTTAGGTCCAATCGAATTCGAAGGTCACCCCATTCTTTTTTGAAAAAAGAAAAAAAACTTTGATAGAACTTCCATTGATAGCTATATACTTCAATGATTTAATTCTATACTATATGTGAAATGATTTAAATCTATTAATAGAACTTCCATTGATATCCAAATTGATTTACTTCTCATAAAAAGAGGAACTCAACCACGTATACCCTAATGAAGCAATGTGTCTCTCAGAGATAGGTTACAATTATAAAATTTCATAATTTTGGTGGCTAGGCTCAATGCTTATTGAAACCACAAAATCACTTGAATTTAAGAAACAGCGTAACTTAAGGGGCAAATCAACAATTCTCGACTTAATCAATTGTTCACTCAATCCCATAACATTTGCTAAACGACAATTGACTAATGTTTTCGTAGTTGTATTATCTGAAGTTTAAAAATACTAAATTAAATAGAAACACAATCGTTTCAAAGTTTCACACTATCGACAAGTTAAATAGTTCAATATAATACATCGACCTACGTACAGAGAAGATTTGACGTTAGTTAAGCGGCGTGCATGTAAATTCATTAGAATTGTCATCGTTAAATATGTATTATTCACAATACATGTATTTTTGCGTATTGTTAAACGCGTCTTTTACCATCAAACTTAAATGTACCCATCAATTTCCATTTTGGTATCTTGAGTAGAGATGATAAAAAAACCTGCCCCGCCCTGTCCCGACGAGGCCCCGCCCCGAATGGGGCAAAAAAATCCGCCCCGAACGGGTTGGCAGGGCGGGACGGGGCTCTTCATCTGGGGTCACGGGTCGCCCCGCCCCGTGAAGAATTAAAAAAAAAAAAAACACAAACGGGGCGGGAAGCGGGGCAAAACCCCGCCCCGCCCCGACCCGACCCTAATCTTGAGTAACTGTTTTCACTTGTCTTTCTTTCTTTCTTTTTTTTTTCCAATTACCTAAATATAAATAGCTACTACTACAATTATTTCCACAAGAGAAGTAACTTTGAAATTTATATCAAAACACTAAAGATACCATGTACTTTACTGCATTTCTCAATTCATTTTAAAACACAAAATTAGACAAACCATAAATTTCAGATGCTCAAAAGTAAAAACGTGTCAATTGACTCTCAAAATTAAATTGGATGCTGTTATACGTACATTAGAGATTACATAATGAGTTACATGATGTTATATGATACTATACCATGATCAACTGTTTCGTTTAATCTTTTTCCTGCACATCATATTATCTAACACATTGTGTACATTTTTTTATGTACAAGTAGCAAAATCTAATTATATTTTAAGTAAAATAATTATGGTTTGTTCGGGATTAATAAAGCTCCAAGTACAAGAAAATTTTAACAAAATTGATAACAACGCTAACGTGGCCAAACCTGATTGGCATTTTTTTATCTTCCAATAGTGCCACCCCAAATGTTGTTTCTCAAAATTCTCCCAAAAAAAAAAAAAACTGTACTTATAGCATGATTGGTCCAGGGTAGCTTTGGCTTTTACTTTTACAATAAAACTTTACGAGGAATTCATATTGGGTCAAATTTATCTAAAAATTCATTTAAAGAAACAAAATACTTTTAGGGGTATAATGAAGAAGCCACCAGGACCAAATTGCTCTAAAAGCCATTCAAACTAGAAGACGCACTTTTAAAAAGTTATCAAAATATGTTCAAAAACAATTTCTTAATCCTAGAAACAACGTTTAGCCACGCGAAACGGATTCCTTATAAACTTATCCAAATAAATCTAAAAGGAACTTCTTACAAGTTATTTCAAACGAATCCTTAAATAGTACTAGACGCACCCATTCACCCATCCACATGTCAGTTCATAGAAAATACCAACTCATTGTTCCTATAAGGATCATATTCGTATCAATTAGATAAAGTAATTAATTACATATTCATATGATACAGAACTATTTGTTCCACAGTGCATTCCCACAATTCTCTCCGCTTTGTACGAGCCGGCGTCTTTGATTATCTCTTTCCTCTGTCTGTCTTGTCTGTCCAGGATCTTACCCTTTCTTCCATACACGCACACACACAGAGTGAGAAATGTACAGTCCTCTGTTGTAGAGCTACAGTTTCGTTGTAGCCAATCTAATACAGACACGGCTTGTTTTCAGCTGTGGATTCAGTCACGACTGAATCACGTGATTATCGGACTAATTGAATTTAAGGCCTAAGGTATGTGTTTTGCGTTCTAGATTTCCATTTTTCTTTTAGTTATGATAATGGGTGGATTGAGAAATGAGGATTGAAACCACGATCCAGTTCTTAAAATTTACTTCGGATCAATAAAGATTGCTAATATTTTTTTTCGTTTTGGTAAAGGGGGATGTTATAATGTATTCATTATTAATTGCTATTGCCGTTTGATTAGTGCCTACTTTTCATGTTATTTGATGGTAAAGTTTTGGGATGCGTTCGGGTTCAATACTTATTGCTTCAATTTGTCATTAATTTGTAATTATTGCAATCTCAAGTTGGATGCGTGTTTGATAAAAGTCACTGGCTATTAGCCTATTGCATGTGTCTTCACAGGTTTATATGAATCTGTTGGTCAAATAAAATATCAGATATGCATGCATTTATTGCAGTTTGTTACCAGACTGTATAAACTCAAATTTGCGTATGAAGTATGAAGGCATCCAAATCATGGCATTCGTTGTTGAAGAAAGGACATTTTTCATTTGAGGGGGTAAGCTCCTTACGCGTGTTTATTTGTTTATTTTAATTTTGGTATACGCTACAGACTAGCAATTTAAGGTAAGAATGCTTAACGTATAGACGGAACTGCAATGGTGTTGCAGGGAGTATGTGGTGTAAAGATGAAGCAGCTGACGTTTATGGGAATTGTCTGTACAGTAACGTTATTCATTGTGTATAGGACCACAAATTATCAGTATCAACAGACAGAGGTATGTAGTCCGTATATAATTGATTCTCTCAGTTGTGCTTTTGAGTGCTCTTATATGAATTTGGACTATGATGTGGTGTGCATGCATCAGAAAAGCATCAGAGAACCCCCAATCCTAGTCCTCCGTGCATCCTGCCGTGCAGATGCCCAACTCCTCTAACACCCAATATGTTCGTCTATGTTCCCAAAAAATAATCAGTTGGAAATTTGTGCTAATCGATTTTCTGGATGCCATATTTTTGTCAATGCAAACGGAGTTCCTCTAAATAACTTAAAGTTTGCTTAATATTTTTTCCCTCTGAACTTTGAAGAGATTATGCATAGTTTGTCTATAACCACTTTAACCTTTTCTTTCTATCAGATCGAATCAAAATTGCACCCCTTCTACACATTAAAGGTAATCATCTTAATCTAGCTCTTCATCACATTACTTATGTTAACACTTCATTGTATTATTCTTGTACGTACTACATGAGTTGCATAGCAAATTGTTCTTGTAGCATCACTAACTTTCGTGAAACTTATGATATTCATTCATTGCAACACTGAGGTACTATTGATGCTTTTATCCAGGATGGAGGCATGGCTGCCTCAAGCTTAAATAGTTTACCCCGTGGAATCATCGAACCAATGTCAGACCTGGAGTTAAAGCCTCTATGGACTACTAGCAGTTCTAAGTCACAGGTAAACGTTTGATACTGATTTTCCGTGGAGTCAATATGCTGATTTCTTTCCTATTCCCCTGGATCGTGAGCATTTGTAATCCTTTGATTATGATTAGCCCTCAGTCGTTAAAAGTTTTCCTTAATTCACAGTGGTCTGATAAAGATTTTGATGGTAACATAAGAAATGACTGAATGTTAATACATGGCCTCTCCTTTAACTTTCAATTTTCAGGTTAACGTTGGAAGTTCTCATAATTTGTTAGCAATGCCAGTGGGGATTAGGCAAAAGGAGAATGTTGATACTATAGTTCAAAAGGTGTCACATTTTATTAATGTTTGAACTTTTGAAAACTCTATGCTGATTCTAGTATTTTAACTGTCCTCATCCATTGTCTGAATCTTTTAATTTCAGTTTCTTTCAGAAAATTTTACAGTTATTTTATTCCATTATGATGGCAATGTAAATGGATGGAGGGACTTGGAATGGAGCAAGGAAGCTATACATATTGTTGCTCACAACCAAACAAAGTGGTAAGACTGGGTAATTTGATTCAGTTTCTTGTCCATCTGCCCAAAGTTGAATTTTTCCATTGTAATTAAATATGTGAAAATTGTACAACTGTATCAATCAAAGGTAACTATGCAGCCTTTTTGAAGATTTTTAGAACTAATGTAAAATTGATGCCAACACAAGAGATGAGAGTTCGATAAAGAAGTAGGGTTATCAATCCCACACAAAGTCAGTTTTTTAACACTTGTCAGTAATTAATTCACCTTTGGTTACATTGTGTGGTAACATGCAAAAATCAGATTTTAAAGTAGTACCCATGACCTCTAACTTAAAGTATGGTATACATGGGAACAAATTAGTGGCCACCAGTAATTCCAAATTTCCAATTGCTCCCACCGTTGACCTCCTCCCTAAGGATTATATATTGCAACGTGTTACATACCATGAAATTCGACGTGCTAGAAAATAGGAAATGGTTTGAATGACCAGTTCAGATATTTGTGAAGTCTCGAACACTAAATAGGAAGTGGTTTGAATCGATATCTGATGCAGATGTTTGTTTCAAATGCTCATGTCCTAAGCACACTAAAGTTTATTGTTTTTAATGTAATTTTTGTATTTATTCTTATTTCAGGTGGTTTGCAAAACGCTTTTTACATCCGGGAGTTGTGTCTATTTATGATTACATATTCCTGTGGGATGAAGATTTGGGGGTGGATAATTTCAATCCTGGAAGGTACAATTATTGCACCTATGTGATATTATGTCCTTTTCCTTCTATTTTGCTGATTTTATCCAAAATAACAAAAAAGTTTTTTATACCAGTTACCTCTCTAAGCTTGCTGCATTATGTTGAGTTGACAAATGCTGTATTTTTTCTCTGTAAAAATTAGAAGTTGTAACGTCTTAAGCCAAATGAGTAGTTTGGCGTCTAAAGATACCACATATAGTTTCCAGATTAATCCGAATAGAAAATACTAGTTCCAACCATGCAAGTTCCATGAAGGGTTATCCTTCCTTGATGGCTGCTCTTAACTCCTGGAATCTGTTATTTGATTCCCTATTTTTGCTTCAACCACAGGTACCTGAAAATTGTAAGATCAGAAGGACTGGAGATATCTCAGCCAGCTTTGGACCCAAATTCAACTGGTATACATCACAGGATTACAATAAGAAATAGAATGCATAAATTCCACAGGTGAATTGGGCATAAAATTACACGGTCGGACTTCTGAATTCCATCTATATATACTTTTGGTGTTAGTACTTACATATTCTGATTTAAGCAGAAGAGTATATGATGTCAGAGGAAGTGTTAAATGTTCAGATGATAGTGAAGGGCCTCCTTGCACGGGGTATGTTACTTCTTCCATTCTGAAACTGTATTTTTCTCATAATTTCTTTTCTGTGCAAATAACTCAATATGTGCATGCTAGAAAGGAACCATAAAGTAAAATGGATTTCAACAATTTTCTCTCTGTGGTTTATATCAAATTATCTGATTGACAACATACCATTATGATTGACAATAACTTAATGTTAGTTTTAGCGAGTTCTATTGAAAATTATGAACTATTACTCCTATATAAAAAATATATATCTTGCAATCAAAAGAAGTATATAAAAATGCTAGTCAAATAATGTTTCATGTACAGGAAATAAATATTCCGGATAGTTAATCCAGTATCAAAACCATAATGTGATGTTATATAACAATGGAAAAGAAATAAAAATAAGAAGGAAACTCTAAGCATGATCTATCTTGGTGCCATACAAAAGAATTAATAATTTGAACAATTCTGATTTCTGCATACCAAATGGTTATAGGGAGTAATTGTTATACAATTTAGAGAAACATGTTGATCACTTCAAATTTTCAGATTTGTGGAAGGAATGGCTCCAGTATTTTCAAAATCTGCATGGGATTGTGCCTGGCATTTGATACAGGTAGGTGTTGGTGCTTTCCTGTGAACAAAATTCCTATTTTCATAGATCTTATGGTGTGAAATTTATTGAAGTAAGCATGTGAGAAGTTAGTTTCTATCATCCTTATTGGTGTAGTAATTTACACAGTATGTGCCTTTATCTAAATTATTCAAAGAAGGGCTTAGATGTTCAAAATATAATAGTCATTTAGGGAAAATTATTTGTAAGTGACCTAAAAATTTTGACGTTCCCTACATTAAACATAGTACCTTTTGCAACTACTTATTTGTAGGTGACCTAAAAATTTTGATGTTCCCTACATTAAACATAGTACCTTTTGCAACTACTTATTTTTTCTCTGATTTCCGAGCAAAAACAAAAAATTCAGAAAAGAAAACCTTCGGATGCACTCCCCTCCATTCCTTAAATTATCTGATCATAATTGTTGTTGCTTTTGGTGATAATCTGATTCAATGTAGTGTGTGTGGCCGAATTAAAGGGATTGATTTAGTGTCTTTTATTCACTAGTGGTCCTTCAGTGTGTTTCCCTGATGAAAACTTATGAGGTCTATGCTATGATGCTTCTGAAATTGTTCATATTGTTATTAAATCCAGTCTAGTTAATTAATCTGCCCTAACAACCCTGCTTATATGAATGTTTTACTGTTTAACTCCAATTTGAGTAAGTTATGCATTTTTGTGGCATTTCAATAAATCTTACAACTGGCTGTCCCGTCTGTTAGAATGATCTTGTTCATGGATGGGGGATGGACATGAAACTCGGCTACTGTGCTCAGGTAATTTGATTGCTTAGAGGCTGCTTGGATGATATAACTGTCAACTTGCTGTTTACGTATTAACTTGTAGAGTTTTGTTTTATTGCACTAAAGAGGTTGTTCCCCATGTACTAAAAATGAGAGCTTTTAATCAAATTCAAATATAAATGGCTTTCTTAATACCAATTGGCAATAAGATAGAATAACAGGTGCTTAAACTTATTATAACCCCTGTGCTATACTTGCTACCAATGAAGTTTTTGTAGTTCTGTCCCTTCCCAGTGAACTCTTATTTCACGGGAAAATATACAAGTTCCTGGTGCAAGAAGAAGAAAGAGGAATAGGACTAGGAACTTCATTTTTTAGTTCTTCCAAAACAGTGCCACTCTTTTGTCCCCAGAAAGGGTTCTAGCAAAACTAAATCGGAGATTATTTTGGGGCCTGACATAAATCACATGCTTCGCATGAGCTAGCGCTGTTAAACTTCATGTGCTAGTTTAAACTAAGCATCTGCCTGATTCATAAGCTTCAATAATTAATAGGCTTACAGCAATTTAGACAAAGGTGTAATAGTTTTGTAAAACTTTTTTTGGTGATTTTTGTAACCCGGTCTTGTATAAAATTGGAAATTTCGTAGGGTGACCGCACAAAGAAGGTGGGAGTAGTTGATAGTGAATATATTGTTCATCAGAGTATACAAACTCTCGGTGGGGCATCTGCAAAAAAGGTGACTTCCTTTAACACCCCCACTTTCCCCTGCTTCCTTTTCACTATTGCTTTCAGTTAAACGGGTATGAGTTCATCTGTAGTCTGCAATTGTCCAACGTTTTATAATTACCTGATGTTTAAGTTTATTAATCCGTGTATGACTTCACAACTATCTCAAATGAAGATGCATTACTCAAAAGATAAGGTCCATTTACTACTACTTCATGCAAGTTTTGGAAGGTTTGGCTTTACTTCTAGGACAACTTATTTCAATCTTGCTCTGGTTGCCCTCACGAGCATTCTAGCATAAGAAGTTATTACATCACTTAATTTCACGAGTTCAATTCATGCTGTTTGCTAAAGCTCACAACTAATGTCATCAATCTTTGAATATAATGTGGAGTTCACACGTAAGGAAATATACAATATTTTGATTGATTAGTTGAAAAAATAAAAAATATCAATTGCTTCTCTCCTTACCTTAATTGTCCTTAATTGTTCGTGTTTAAAATGACTGAATCCAGCAATTAGTGATGTTTAAGGATATGTAGTATTTGTCTTGAGCCACTTACTTAGCTTAAGATGTTTGATATCACTACAGGGTTCGAGTCGCCAAAAATATGCGAAGGTATAGCTCACATTCTTTTGTTTTTTGTTTTCTCTCTTCTAAACTTTACATGTTAGAAATTTCTATGATTTAACGTGCTTCCTGTTTTTGCTCTTGATCTTCAGAGACATGGCGTTGATGTGCGATTAGAGGTGAGTAAACTGCATCTATCGTGCATTATTATTACTGTTATCTCCGTGTTCCTCAAAATAACGTTAAGATCATGCATATGCCCAAATAATCGGGCTTGAATGAATAATTTCAAGTTTATTAAAAATAAATTCTAGTTTTTTTTCGTTGTAAAAGGTAGTTGAATTTTGTAGATTCGGAGGCGATCAACTACAGAGCTTCAAATATTCAAAGAGAGGTGGGAACGAGCTATAAAAGAGGACAAGAACTGGGTAGATCCATTTTTAAGAAGCCGTAGACGTAGCCGCCTCAGTCGAAGGCATAAGTTGAAAGTTTAACTTGATGGTAGTAGATGACACCCAATTTGTACTGCTTTATAGTCTATTATGCAATAGAAACACAAATCTCATAATTATTTCATTTTTTGAATTAGTGTAATCACAATTGCCCTCATTCAGGTTTATCTTCTAATTTTTGTAGTTGGGCTAATGAAAATTCAGATTAAGAGATGAGGAAGTTGATGTTGAGAATTTCCAATGGTCAACAAAATTATTCTAGAAGATTAAGAATGTTCAACTTAGCAGCCATCGATGGTGGTCGGTCCACTGTAACATAATTGAAATTGTTTACAAATAATTATAAATAAATTAGTAATATTGAATATGTAGAAATTTCAGTCAAACCCGCCATTATTATTCATTTGACGAGTCCCCCCCCCCCCCCCCCCCCTCTTTTTTAATATTTTTTTCCTCTCTCTCTCTAAAATATTGTACAACTACTCCATTTTCAATAATAATAATAATAATTAATTATTATTATTATTATTCGTTTTCAATGAATTAATAATTAATTCTATATTAATTCGTTTTCAAACCTACATTTTCTAGTTTTATAATTTTTAGTGACTTTATAATCATATCTGTTATTTATTTTTATCGAAATTCATTAAATATATAATTTTTAATCAAACCAAATAAGAACTTGATAAGCCCTTATTTAATTCTCATTATTTTCAAAATATATTTTTTCTCCTTTATTTTCAATAACGCTTTTTACAAGAAAATAATAATACAATTAAACCTAATTTTTTTCTTTTTTTAACCACACATTTTCAATAAAATAATATTCTAAAATACATTTTGGACAAAAAATAGGGCTTGAACAGGTAATAAATTACTACTTTTAGAACGAAAGCTTTGTCCGTTTTGAAGTACTAATGGCCTTTTTTTTAATTGCACAAAGCAAAATAAGGATAAATAATTTAAGAGAAAATTGTTGTTAAATGTTCCTAAATTAATTAAGTCATATATTTGATATACAACACTTCTAGAAGAATGTGAAGAAACTTTGATTTGATTAGCATTTATTACTTTTTTCTAAACAAGCTTGATTTGATGTATTTTTTTTATAAATTAATTTTATGAGATGTGATTTCTTGAAGAATGTTCGATTAAAAGGTTTAAAAATTTTATGAACGTATATGTAAAATTGAAAAAATGTAAAGTTGAAAATAAAATTTAAATAATCTATATTAAATATGGACTTAAATTTTCGCTTCGTATCACCTACAACATAATTGTAAACATCCTAAAATGCCATCAATATAATCATAGAGAAAATTAAATTCTTTTATATTTTCTAAGTTTAAGGGAAGGTAAGAAATTATTATTAATTAGAGAAAAGAAAAGAAAAGAAAAAGTCGTCTATTTTAATTTAAATTAATTAATTAAGTACGCAGGTAAAACGTTAGTCCAACACTCTCTCTCTACAAATCTTTTCTCTGTCTGTCTGTCCTATTGTCTTTATTCACACATTTGAATACCAAATTCTTTGAGCATTTTCTTAAAAACAGTACATAGATCTCAATTCTCTTCCTCCATTTCAATTTAACTGAAACACCATTCCAATTATGGCCGGCCGTTACGATCCCAACCCTTTTGATGATGGGGAAGAAGTCAATCCCTTCGCTGTAAGTTCTTTGGGATTATGTGTCTTCTCTATTTATGCTCCAAAGTTTGAAGCTTTATTTTATTTTTTTTTAAAGTTCTTTCTCTTTATGCTTGTGCAATGCTTTTATGTTAAAGAATTTGAGGTAAGAGTTTTACAGAAAAAGAACTGTGGTTTTTACGGGGTTTTGTTTGGATGGACTGATAATTCAAGTTGGTTAACGTTATAGCTTGATGTGAATTGAATTCCTTTCATCTATTGTATGTGAACTTGCTAAATGATTTTGATATTTTAGCTGTGTTCGCATTATATGTTTTATTGATTTTGAAAGCTTGGTGTATACTTTGTTGTAGTCGGTGAGGTTTTAGATGCATTTGCTTGTATGGGTCACTATTAGCTTGCTGATCAGACATGCAGATTCCTGAGTTTATGTTCCTATTTGTGTATGTATGTGTCATTAAAAGCTCTCATCTTTTCTACAAAGGCTCTGCTGGTTTCAGCTTAAAATGTTTTATATTGGAAGTCATTTTTTGAAAAAAAAAACTCGTTTTACCGTTCATTTTCTGGCCAATGTTTACTAAGGCTAAATCAGGTATCAGCGCATCGCTAACTCAAGGCGTAACTTAAGGCATATACTTTGAGAAACATCCTAATTTGTTAGCAGCGAAGGATATGCTGGTTTCTGATGGTTTTAGTGCAGGGCAGTGTAATGTTGGGGTTGTGGTCCTGGTGCTGCCAGAGGCCATTATTTTTGTGGTGGCATGGTCTAAGGTTGTTTTTAACTATGATAGTGGATGTGGTGTGAAAGGATTGTAAAGGTTGTGATGGAAGAGAAGTAGATGATATTTTGCAGTGGAAATGGTGGTGGTGGACATAGGAGTCATTGAACTGTAAAATGTCTGTGGTTTTCGGATATGGACGTAATTTTTGTCATTGTTTGGACGGCGTGATTCCTTATATTTCAACTTTGTATTTTCTATTATGCATTTTAAACGAGGCACCTCCGGCTCCGGGTGCATGCTCATGTATAGAGGAAACTATACATCTATACCACTTTCAGCTATCACCATCTTCTATCTCAAGAAACTTCGATAATTGCAAGGAATGATTGGAAAATAATTTACCTTTTTATGAATTTTCCTTCCATATTAACTGCACATTTTCTCCATTGACCTACTAGATTCTCGGCATTGAGTGCTTTCTCATTTAACTGTTAAATGTTGGCAGCTATGCCTAGAGGTTTTACCAGTTCGTTGAGTTTGGAGCATTGCAGGTTATGGACATGAATTTTGGCGGCATGTTGAATTACTTATATTTGATATTATAATTTTCTCACTTGATACGGTGTATGATGTGTGGTATTATCTTTCATCAGATATGGTAAGAAGCATATTTATAATACTAGAGCAAGTTTCTATTATGCTCATTTCTAGCACGGCTATTATCGTATTGGAATTTAAATTGTCTGAATAGTGATCCAGTGTTTTGTGTTGCATTAGTTTCCTTTGCATGTGAATTGAATCTCAATGTATTGTTGATTTTAAATATTGATGACTTGAATTGATAGGCCTATTTGTGTTGTATGTCTGCAATTAATATGTGATTTTTTTTTTTATTTTTTTTTTTTTTGACATCAGGATGGAGGAGCTAGAGGAAAAGCAATGGGTCAGTCAACGTATGGTGGAGGTTCATTTTATACCACTGTGAGTTCATCTTTATTCTCATACACATGATGAAAAGAAATGTCTTGTGAAAATTGTTATAAAAAATACTCTAATCCTTGAACCTGTATTTTAAAATTAAACTGCTTAAAGATTTAAATGTATGGATTAATTAGATGCATTTTTGTTCATAATGTTCTATTCTCACATGCGTAATTCCATTTCTGGGTAGTTCTCATTGCTATATAGTGATTTGATTTTAGATTCTATCAATTACTATAATGAATTATGTTGCTTGGTTATAACCGCCTTTTTTGAACTCTTATATTCAACATATTTTTCTATGGTTTCCAGACTGGGAGCGTTCCCTCCGCCACAAACTCAAGGCTTTCACCTCTCCCTCCAGAACCTGCTGATTTCTACAATCCTACTGCCCCAGTTGATATTCCTCTTGACAGTGCTGCTGTACGTGTAACTTATTATTATTATTATTATTATGCAGTCCCAGAGTTCTCTTCTGTTTTTCTTGACATATGTTAATTTAATAACCTGATCATGTCAATTTTAAATATAGGATTTGAAAAAGAAAGAGAGAGAGCTGCAAGCTAAGGAAGCTGAATTGAAAAGGAGGGAACAGGTATTTACATATGAAAATCCTAAACTTCTGGACATGAATTTCCAATCACTTGATCTGCTTAATATTGTGTCCCTTTTTTAGAAAAAAAAATGACTCATCATTAATTGTTTGAATTGATCCTGTTCTTAATCTCCATAATTGATAGTGCTATCTTTACTTGTAGCCATCAACTAATGGTTAAATCATGAAAGTGACTATGGAATGCAAAACCCTCACCTAATTGCCTTTTGGTATGCTTAATTCAAGATCATAGCTCCCCTACTTCTATCTTTTTGATGAGATATTATTTAAATATTTAAATTTTGAACAACTAACGATTGAAGATATAGCAAGCTCATATTACTTTCTCTAATGTTGAACTGGCATGCGTTTTCTAGTAACTAATGGTAGTGAGATGTATAACCTAGAAGGTCTGCCCTCTTTTATGCTGTTTTCGTACAAAGGAATCTTTATGCATCATGTCACCAAAATAATAGCGCGAATGAAAAAAAAAGATTGTTGTTTTTGTTGGAACCCTGTTGATTGCAAGCCATTAAATTGAACTTCATCTTTGAGCACATTGTAATGTCTAATTATTACCGTAAAACATCCATAAGATTTGTACTCATATGCATAGATTCATAAAGTTGCACATATGTCTACAGACATGCTAACATGTGTATCACAAAGGAACTTCTTGACAGTATGAAGATTTTATGTTGCTAGAAATTAATAAATTTTGCAACAAGGTTGAAGTAGGTTCCTAAAGTTTTGTTTGAGAGATTATTATGTTGGAGGATAGTGGCATATTGATGGGCCAGCTTTATGACTTTTTGTTTGCTTTTGAAGCATTGCATTCTTAACATGTTCTTATTATAATGATGCTCCACAGGAAGTAAAGCGGAAAGAAGAGGCTGCTAGACGAGGTGCTTTGTCTGCTCTTATCAGATCCATTTATGACTTTCTCTGACACCTAAACACCCCCTCCCCACAAAACCTAAGAAAATTGATTAAAAAAAAACGAAGAAGAAGAAGATGAAAAGAAAAAGAAAAGAGAGACTTATTAGTCCTTTACCAACCCCTAAAGCAGTGTAGCTTCACCTTGTCAATTTTTTCACAATTCCCTTTTGTTATGAATATTAAAGTATCAAACCACTGCATATGTAAAATTGCACACTCTTAGATCACGATACAATTATTCTTCATTACTTTTTAAGAAAGGTGGGGGCACCGTAAGAGCGGCTTCTCTTCTCTCTTTCATCATATCAACCTTCTCCAAAGGGAAAAAAAATGAAAAAGCACCACCCAGTCCTTCCTATACTATCCGTCTTAGCAATTTTTTAATTGTTTTTTATTTCTATTTACGAATAAAAGTCACTTTAAACAACTACTTTCTTATAGAAGTTCATTTAAATAGTTTATTATTATCTAAAAGTTTGAAGAACTGTACAGAATTTCATTTTTCAGACTTTGAGCTATTTATCTTCTTATTTTGCGCCTTGGTAGCATTTTTTTCCATATTCCAACTTTCCAGTCCTTTTAGATGGCTGAAATGTATCCAATTATGTCCCACTTCCTTGGAGAACATTGGTAGAGATATGTAATATTCAGCCATATTTGACTGTATCTCCCTTGATATTTTTTACTTTGCAGCTGGTATTGTTCTCGAGGAGAAAAACTGGCCGCCTTTTTTTCCTATTATACATCATGATATTGCAAATGAAATACCGATTCATCTACAGAAACTGCAGTATGTTGCTTTTACAACTTTGTTAGGTATGTCAAGTTCTGCTAGTATGCAACTTTGTGGTTTTCTTATTACTCCTGAAATTCTTTCTTTGTTATCCTGATGTTGTTCTCTCTTGTCACAATTCCTTCCAAATAAGATGAGAAAGCAGTTTGTTTATTGAAAGTTTTTTTTCTTTTTATTTTATTTCTCAAAATCCATCTGTGCCTAGGTGGTGAACTTGGTGGATCCTCACCTGTAGATTAGACATGACTGAGTTGACTGAACCTGCTATTCCTCATTTCTACTTATTCATGTAATCAAAATAATTTGTCACTGTCAATGCTGTTGGCGGACATTTTGTGCCATCTGAAATGATTTTATTTCTGTTATGGTCTATGAAGATTGGATTCAAATTCACCTTTGCTCTGTATTCTCTCTTTACGCAATTCTTAAATGTATTAATTGATGAGAGACGGCCTTTTGCGCTGGTTTAGGCTTTCTACTTTTAGATAATACAGTAGTTGCCAGATTATTTGCATGCATCTAAGATACCAATTATATTGAGATGGTCAAAATTAATTTTAACTGTGGAGCATCAGTTCAACATTTGCAGGGGTGGCAAAATCCTTGTCTCATTTTTTGATGCTTGGATATCTAAAAAAATTTCTTGTATATGTGTCTGTGTTGGAGAAGTTCAAATGCTTTTATGTGTTGTGAGTTAGCAGAGACCAATGTTTATTGCATGTTTTGCTCATTATTTCCTTCTATAAAATGATAGCTTGTATGTTATTTGAATATCTAAACCTGCAACTCTCCTCTCTCCGGCTTTCGTGGGTGTTGGAAGGGGTTATTGATGATGTATGTACTGTATGACCAGGACTTGCATTGTCTCTTTTCTGGAATGTCATAGCTGTTACTACTGCATGGATTAAAGATGGAGGTTTGCAACAATAATTATCGTCTAGCCTATTCCTCCGTGATACGTGCCTTTTTGCAATAGTCGTCCTGACTTCAATATATTTTTTCTAGATCCGAAGATTTGGTTTCTTTCTATTATCTACTTCATATCAGGGGTTCCAGGAGCATATGTATTGTGGTATCGTCCACTCTATCGTGCTTTTAGGTACGTGTTTCTATATTTTTACAAAGTTAAGCTATACATTTATGGTTGATATAATCATAAATCTTTTGGATCATGTGGGAGGTTCAAAGGATTTAATGGTACAAAACTAATGGACTTGTACTCCTTGGGCATGCCTATCGTAACATGTTGTGCAAGAGATTAGTTGAATTAATATGGAGATCTAGATTAATTAACAGGATAAGTTGCTATGCATTCAGTTGATTAACGTATTAATATTTGATGAATGGTTTTGCTCCTGTTCATTTGGTTGACTTAGTTTCCATGTTACAGGACTGAAAGTGCTATGAAGTTTGGGTGGTTTTTCATGTTTTACTTAGTAAGTTTCCTATATTATTGTGAACCCTATATTTTCTTTAATCCAGTCTTAAGTATTCACCATCTTATGCCCTTGTTTATAGCTTCACATTGGCTTCTGCATTTTTGCCGCGGTTGCTCCTCCTGTCGTCTTCAAAGGAAAATCTCTGGCGTAAGTTCCTTGATTATGTTTCTTTTAATATTTTTTTTTTCCTGTAACTTCATGCCGGTGAAGTTCATTTCACTTCCTTGTGTAACTGATAATAATCATGTGCTTTGCCTTGCCTCAATGCAATTAGTCTATTGAATTTTTTTGGATCTTACCCCATCTTCTCTTTGCTGATATTTAGCTAACTGGAATGTATGTATATGGTTACTGATGGGTCAAATTGACTTCTTATTATCTGTCGTTTGGTGGTGTTTAAACAGAGGCATCCTTCCAGCTGTAGATTTCATTGGCAAACACGCAATAGTCGGGGTAAGTTTAGTTCTTGTTGGATTATAATCTTTTGGTCATGTTCAGATTCTTGCTCAAGCTGTACATCACGTTATAATTTGATGGAAGTACTCCATTCACTTCCATCCAGTTCTCAATCTGATATACAGATATAAGCTTAGATCTACAAAAGTGTCTTGTCACAATATTTGTGTTGTTTTTCTTTGCAGGTTTTCTACTTCATCGGGTTTGGACTGTTCTGTCTTGAATCCGTGCTCAGTGTCTGGGTTATTCAGGTCTAACTTTGATGTTGCTTAGTTCTTATCTCTTTCTTTTTTCTGGTCCTTTTCCCTAACTTCATCTCTCTGAAATTATACCGCTGTCCAAGCAAGAGATCGGCTAGCACTTGTGACTAAATTATTGTTTTCTCATCACCACAGCAAGTATACATGTACTTCCGAGGCAGTGGCAAAGCTGCAGAGATGAAGCGTGAGGCTGCACGGGGAGCCATGAGAGCTGCAATCTAATACATTGTCCCTCTCAAACTCGATGAGTAATTTCCCGTGAATACAGGTTACTATTCCACAGGCCATTAAGAGGTGCAGATAGAAAAACTGAGCAGCACATGTAAAGCCTGTTCTATATTGTGTGTCCATTTTTTGTATTACCCTGTTTGACAGTGATGAGAAGACTTCTTAGAAAGGGCTAGAAACTAGATAGATGTACCTGCTGTATTTTATTATAAGGATTATATAAATCTTTATGCCTGTAAAATTCATTGTTTTGACATCTGAAGTCTCCCAGAAAGATTTCTTACAATTGATTTTTGATAAATTTCATGAATTTATGGAGGTCCCACATACACAGCATGTCATTTTTGTAGTAGAAGATGAACTGAGCTGTATATATATAAGTTTAATAGTTTTAGCCAAACCAAAAGCAACAAAATTATAGTACAGGCATCACATGCAAATAGCAGTAGTATAAAAAACCGTTATTGCTAGATATATTACTAGCTTATTAGCTCAGCTTAACAATGTGCAGAACATGTCTTCTTGCAGTCCATGGTTCGGCCACCGCCCCTCCGCCATAACCAGAGCCCTTCATGGAACTGCTGAAAGCAGTGAAACACTTAGCTGGACATCTCAGCTTTTTCTTGTAACATGGACCCTTTTCTTGGCACACTACAGTTGGCCTTATGGTCCCTCCTTTAGAGTACCCTCCATTGGGACCCCCATACCCAACTCCATAGCCACCACCTATGACTCCTTTGCCTCAGGTATATCGAACTTGCCTTCCTCCTAGTCCACCATCATCGTTTTAAGTTTAAAATTCCCTCAAAATTCTATATTTACCTAACAATTCTAATAACAGTTTGACGTGCTGAACATACTATAAAAAGCAAATATAAGGGGATGTTGTAGATGATATGTGTAGAAATAAATAGATTTCTCAGCAAATAGATATTTTGCAACCAGATTAGGGGTTCAATCACAACTAAATTGTTAGATGCACGTGTGAAAAAGTGTAAAACACGCAGTGTGTGAGATTCAATATACGATGAGAGACTTAGAAATCCATTTTTCGGAACGAAATATATGTTACCTGCACAACAGGGCTGTAGTGATGCAGCTCTGGCACCACAAACCACGAAGAATTCCCTGTGCCTAGCGCCTAAGCAAATGGGACTTCATCAGAATTGAATTTTTGGTCCAGGATAAGGCTGAGGATCCAAATTCATTTCATTTATCGAGTCCAATGGCAAAAGAGTTCTGTAGCTGATTTCACTTAGAACTGAACCTGTTGTGGGTCATTGGAACGCACTCGTACGTGTTCCACGGATATGAATATGGGTCGTATTTTCCACTACCTCGCTGAATCCCTCTTGTGCAACACCAAGTAGACAGCCACAACATGGAAACAAGAGAAGCAAAGCCATTAAAAGAGGAGGCCAGGAGGGCTAACTACTTACCCAAAGAGGCATTCGAGCCCCTGTTTGATGGCAATTATTTGGAAAAAAACAATTTTTTTGTTAGACTTTGGATGTGACCTGAATTCCTTATTGAAGTAATTGAAGAGCATGTTAAGAAAAATTTAATTTGGAATGCTATTAGAGTCTCATGTCAAGTTGAAATTTTATTTTAGAAGTCCATTGGAAGTTGAAAATTGGCATTGGACTTAAAGAAAAATTCAGGATGAAGAAAACAACTTGGAACAAAAAAAAAAAAAAAAGGAAAGAGAGGGCAGAATGCCCGGCTCCGCAACGCTGGGCATGGGGTGGCGCTGCACCGACGCCCCTGTTCGGCATTTTGCCCTGGGCGCCGCGGAGCCACTAGTGTCTGTTTCGGGATTTTCGCGTTTTTTCTCTCATTTTTCGTTTTGAACTCGATTTTTTGACATTCTACTTCAACAACTTTACTAGGAGGGTTTGGACGTCCCCTACATGTTCCCTACAAATATCTGGTTCTTCTATACAATTTTATGATGTGAGAATAGAGTGAGAAAAGTGATTACAAGCCTTTAGAATCATTGTAAAATTTCTCAATCTTCATTATTTGTGGTGCAATAAGATCTCATAATTCATCTGCCATATTTTCTTGTTTTCTTTTATTATTTTGCTTGCGATCATATATTTCATATTTTGCTATATAACTTCAACATCTTGGTTGGTTTCATATCAATTGATATCGAGTGATACATGATTCTTGAATTCCCAACAATTGTTATAAGAGATTTTGGGCATTATTAAAACAACAAGTGATATCAGAGCCTAGGTTCAGCAGTTCTGCAGAGTGCAAGGTTTGATTTGTTCGAGATTTTTGTTCGTGATGACTTCCATGAAGTATGACATACCGCTTTTGGGTCGGAGCACTAGATTTTCGCTATGGTAGGTTAAGATGCATGCAATACTCGCACAACAAAATTTGGATGATGCGTTGCTGGGAACTGATAAGATACCAGCAACTTTGACCGCAGAGAAGAGATTACGGAAAGATAAGAAATCAGTTTCTCACAATCATCTTCATCTATCAAATATCATTCTTCAGGACGTTTTGAAAGAGGGTTCAACAATTGCTTTATGGTTGAAGTTGGAACAATTATGCATGAGCAAGTTGCATCTCAAACTGAGTTTATACTCTTATCGAATGGCAGAAGGAGGATCATTGGAAGATCACGTAGCTGTATTTAAAGAGATCGTCATTGATTTGGAAACTTTGAAAGTAAAGTATGATGAAGAAAATTTGGTCTCGATCCTATTGTGTTCGTTGCCCACTTCGTTTTCTTCATTTAAAGACATGATCTTGTATAGTCGTGATACTCTCACCATAGAGGAGGTGTATGATGCTCTGTTTTCAAAAGAGAAGATGAAGCATCTCGTTTCTAAGGTTAGTGATCGAGAAGGCTTGGTTGCTCATGTTGGTTCTGGAAGGGACATATCGAAATCTAAGTTCAGTAATCAGATTTGTAACTTCTGCGAGAAGAGGGGGCACATTAAGAAGGATTGCTACAAATTGCAGAATAAAAAAAGGTTGACTACAAGTCGATATGGAAAGCAATCAGAGACTTTAGGTAAAGCAGACCTCGCAGAGAACATTGTAAGTGAGAGAGATCTCTTGGCTATTTCTGATATCGAGTCTAAACCAGAGGATGATTGGATTCCAGATTCAACGTGTGTGTTTCATATGTGTCGTAATAAGGACTTGTTTACAACATATGAAATCGTTTCCAAAGGAGTCATGGTTATGAGAAATAACGCACCTTGTCGGATTGCTGGAATTGGTACGGTCAGATTGAAGCTATTGGATGAGACAATTAGAACACTTGGCCAGGTTCGACATGTTCCAGATTTGAAGAAGAATCTCATCTCATTATCTATCCTTGATTTAAAGGGTTATGAGTTATTTGGTGGAGGTGGAGTTTTGAAGGTTTATAAGGGTGCTCATGTTGTATTGGAGGGATAGAAAATGTCCTAGTTATATATCTTGCAGGGTTGTGCAGAATCTAGAAGAGTCAATCAGCATAGGTTCAGTACCGTAGTGGACATTTAGTTTGGTATAATACCTTTAGGAGCTCGTAAAGGGTCGGATTTGAAGAATATAGCTCAATGGAGTTTATGAGATATGAATAATATTGCTTTGCCACCATCACCTGTGGTGCGATTGTATTTAATTGCTAGGGACGGACTCAGTGGAAAAAGATATGTGGATACTGATTTTGTTGAGCATGCTTTCAACGTAGTAGAATGAGCCTTCTTTAAAAGCATTTAAGTTTGATTTTGTTTTGGGATGTGTTACAGTCTAGTTTGGTGATTTTAAAATAATTATGATTTTTTTTAAATCTGAGGTAATTCTGCAAAGTAGTGCTTGGATTAATTGGAATATGCGAAGTATTTTGTGTTTGATTGGAGATATCAATTTTGGCTATTATTGAAAAGTCAGTTCATTCCTTGCAGACGGATTTTCTTCTACACGTGGAGAATATTTTGGAACTTTGTTCGTTGTTGTGGAATTTATATCAAGGTGGAGATTGTTATAATTTGGAAGTTACTTGAATTCCTTGTTGAAAATAATCAAAGAATTCTAATTGAAGTGGACGTCAAGAAAAATTCAATTTGGAATGCTATTGGAGTCCTATATCGAGTTGAAATTCTAATTTGGAAGCCAATTGAGAGTTGGAAATTGGTATTGAACTTGAAGAAGAGTTCAGATGAAGAAAACAACTTGGACGAAAAAAAGGGAGAAGAGGGCAGAATACCCGGCGTTGTCGCCGCACCAACACCCCTATTCGATGTTTTGCCCTAAGCATCGGGGGCGAGGTGGTGCTGCGGTGCCACCTGTGTCTGTTACAGGATTTTCGCGTTTTTCTCTCACTTTTCATTTTGGACTCGATTTTTTGATATACTACTTAGCGGTGACAATCGAGCCGAGCGAGGGCAAAATGATAATGTTTTTTGTAAAGCTCGTAAAAAAAATTAAAATTAAAATTTAGTGACTAGAACGGTCACTGAATTAAGGACCAAAATGGAATTAAGGACCAAAATGGTCACTGGATTTTTATTTTTATTTTTTTTCCATTTCATTTTTCTTCCCTATATATACTCATCAATTACAACATTTTTTTCCACCAAACTTACTATCAATCTCTCATTCTCTACTCTACTATCTACAATTTATTTACAAATCATTATCATCATTCTATAATATATACTTTTCTTCATTTTTTTTTACATTGTTGAGTTATAATCTTGATTTTTCAATTTATTTTCTACACTACTCCATAATCTTCATTCACTTCTCAATTCTACTTAAAATT
>CAIGRP010121363.1:0-11723 GCA_903798385.1 Fraxinus cuspidata
AATTGACAATGATCAGGTTCAGGGACAAATTCTTGCTCCAGATATTTCTTCTGTTGCAATTGACAATGATCAGGTTCAGGGACAAATTTTTGCTCCAGATCTTGTTCAAGAATCAATTTCGGATCAAGATATTATTACAAAATTCCCCATACACAATCAACAGATTATTCCAGAAGAACAAATTCGACAACCTCAATAACAAATGCCATCAAGGAGATCCTAAAGAGAAAAGAGAAATGCAATTTCGGATGACTTCATAGTATTTCTCCAAGAACATGAGGATGGCATTAGATTGATGGAAGAAGATCATATAAACTTTCATCAAACAATGAAATGTAGAAATTCTCAAAAGTGGGTTGATGCTATGGATGAGGAAATAAAGTCAATGAAAAACAATGACGTTTAGGAACTTGTCCCATTACATGAAGGTACGAAACCCATTGGTTGTAAATGGATAAAAGAAATTTAAGAGAGATTCGAAGGGTAATGTGGAAAGATATAAGGCTTGTCTTGTTGCAAATGGCTTTACTCAAAGGGAAGACATCGATTACGAAGAGACTTTCTTATCAGTTTCAACGAAAGACTCTTCCAGGATTATAATGGCACTTGTGGCACAGTTTGACCTTGAGCTACATCACATGGATGTAAAGATGACGTTTCTTAATGGTGACATAGATGAGACGATATATATGGTGCAACCGGAAAACTTTGNATTATAATGGCACTTGTGGCACATTTTGACCTTAAGCTACAGCAAATTGATGTAAAGACGGCGTTTCTTAATGGTGACATTGATGAGATGATATATATGGTGCAACCGAAAAAACTTTATGTCAAGAGATTCAAAGAAAATTGTTTGCAAATTAAAGAAATCAATCTATGGGCTTAAACAGGCTTCCCGATAATGGTATCAAAAATTTCATCAGATAAATCATATCCTTTGGTTTTAAGATAAATGTGGTTGATGACTGTGTATACTACATGTTCAGTTGGAGTAAGTATATATTCCTGACCTGCAATTATATAAGCTTATTGCACGAAACTAAGAGATTTTTTATCAAAGAATTTTGAGCTGAAAGATCTTGGTGACGCCTCTTTTGTATTAAGGATTCAGATACATCGAGATTGTTCTCGGGGTATTCTTGGATTATCACAAGAGAGCTATATCGATATGATATTTAAGAGATTGGGATGCAGGATTGCAATTCAAGTGATACCTCTGTTGTTAAGGGAGACAACTTTA
This sequence comes from Fraxinus cuspidata, assembly GCA_903798385.1. Lineage (NCBI taxonomy): Eukaryota > Viridiplantae > Streptophyta > Magnoliopsida > Lamiales > Oleaceae > Fraxinus > Fraxinus cuspidata. The sequence goes on from CAIGRP010121363.1 coordinate 1,244, forward strand.
GTCTCAATTAATGCCCCAAGGATAAATTTAAAGAAAATGAAATACAGGAAATTTCCTATGCTTTTGTTGTTGAGAGTTTGATATATGCTCAGGTATGCACGCGTCCGGATATAACATTTATTGTTGGAATGTTGGCAGATATGTAGTAACTCTGGGTTGGAAATTTGGAGAGCAGCCGTTATGTTATTTGGTATCTATAGAGAACTAAGATTACACGATCACATTCAGGAAAATCAGATCAATTGGAGATCATTGAATATTCTAATTCTGATCATGAAATATGACTACAAAATATTGTCACTGGGCTGCATTTTGGATGGATTTGAAAGACTATTTTAGTTATTCTATGACAATAAGTTCCTAATTGCCAAGGAAAGAATTCAGACTGGTTAGATTTCTATAAAGCATATTAGGATAAATTTCATAATCATGGATACATTTACTAAATGACTACCACCCAAGATCTTTCATTGGCATAATACTCATATGGGTGTTGCATTCTTTGATGATATGTCAGTTCAGTGTGAGTTTGTATTTGGATGTTGTCTACTTTAGACACATTTTTCTCTATGGATCTTCGTTTTATTATAGAAATAAAGTATTCAGTTCAGTTTCACTCTGATTAAAGTTTTTCTGGTTTGATCTTATAAAGTATTAAAGAATAAAGTATGACCAGTTGGAAATAAGTATGTTTGGATCACATTACATGTAATTTCCATGCTACACATCTATATTTGGTCTATGTCGTTTGATTGTATTTGATTGTATTGATATATGTGACCATTTAGGGTTTAGATAAGATATTTGTAATGAAAACCGCTTCGATCCTATATTGATATAATCAATGGACGAAATTGTTTAAATATGCTTTTGGTTATAATAGCAAAAGTTTTGAGCTCATAAGGTTATACACATTTATAAGGTAACATATGTGGCCCAAGTGGGAGATTGTTAAGAAATTATTCAATTTGTCATGTGGACTTACATATGAAATTAATAGTATATAAGTGATATATTAAAGTTAAGTCCAAAATTAAAGTGATCTAATAAAGAATTAAATAATTGGGATTTTGACATCTAAATAAAGTGTGCGTCGGACTATATGTGTAGAGATCGGATCCATTAGGGTTGTATTTGACGATGGGCCGAATACATATGGAATTATATATAGGGTTGTGGTCGCCTATCTTATGTGAATCTCTTATTCTTTGTGTCATTCCATCAACACAAGAATACAAGAGAAAACATATTGAAAATGAAGATCCATAAACCCACAATCAAGAATCAAGAAGAATGTTGGAGCAATTAAATTGAAGATCAAGATTTAAGACACAAATCAATGGATCAAGGTATGTTCCGCATTAATTAATCTCTTGGTGNAGAAGAATGTTGGAGCAATTAAATTGAAGATCAAGATTTAAGACACAAATCAATGGATCAAGGTATGTTCCGCATTAATTAATCTCTTGGTGATTTGACATGAAAATCTTGACGAATTTATAAAGTTTAAGTTTCATGAAAAAAGTTTCAACATTTGCTCCTTCCTTCGATGCTGAGAGAGGGGCGGAAGGAAGACCTTCCATTGTTGACACCACAATGAGTTATCCCTCTGTTGTAAACATGCCCCTTCATCCCTTATTAACCAGAGACAAAATTGGTTACATCTGGAAAGTATTTCTTTATCATAAACAGCATAGTTGCCAGCAGCGCCCTGTTTGGTGTTAAAAACACTTAGTATTTCCAAAATTTAGCGGATGGAATCGAATCGAGAAAATTTGTCCATACGAAATTTCGTGGTTGCCAACATCATTGAATATGGAATAACAGTGAAATATAATATTTTCCTCAGGAATATCATTTTGAATTTTAACTTCTGTTTTTGCTTCAGACACAGTGAATAACAAAGCAAAACATAGTACAAGCTTAACGAAGAAACCCATTTTTCTCAAACAATCTTCCGCTATTTATATAGAAGGGACCCCAACTGGAAATTGTTTGATCTCTAGCTTTGAAAAGAGAGGAATTGATAGAATCGTTTTAAATTCAAGGCATCTGCTAAATTCGAGGTCAATCTATTAAAATGCTATTTCAAGATTATCTAAATCATCACAAAAATACTTGTAATGAATACGGTAAACATTGTGAATTCAAGGTTGAATCTATTGTCTTGTACAAAATCTGGTTAAATTTTGTTTATTCGTCACTAAATAAATAAATAAATTGTAAACAACATGGTTGATGTCTTGAATTGAAGGTCATTCCATAATCTTATTAAAGATTATCTTAATCATCACAATGAATTTATAATCACTATGATCTATTTCCTGAATTTAAGACAATCTCATTATCTCGTTGAACTTTTTTTTTCAAAATTATCTATATCATTATAAGAAATTTATAGTCAATATAGTTGATGTCCTGAGTTCAATTAAAAAAAAAAAAAAGAATTAACATAACATTAAAAAGAAATATCCTCCCTCTGCCCTGAGGCACGTCTTTTAACCATGTAGTAGATGCTGACCAAAAGTTTAGTGCATTGAATTAAACAGTAATGGTCATGATTAAGAAAAAGAAGAATTATAACATAATAAAATCGTCTTTGTCCTTCGTCCAATCAGCCATAATATAGATGTATACACACATAAGAAGCACTTTAATATTATTCATTTGAACAAACTAACAAGATTGCATTAATAAGAATATCTGAACGTTGTTGCCAAGGAGAAGGGCTCCTATCTTAGTACCCTAGAATTTTAGCAGTCCTTTGGCTTTGGAAGGTAACCCTCTAGGCTGAGAGAGACTGTGGGAGGCTGATCTTCCAAGTTCGACACCAGAATGACATATCTGTGTATTGTAAATGTTAGGATTTTAGTGTATTGGCAATTATTTAGACAAAATAACTTTAATGAAAGTGTTGTAAAAGTCAATGAGTCATTTGATAGGTTGTATAGATGAAGTAGAAGTCTCAAGGTTCGAGTATAGAACGAGGAGAAATAGTCGCCTGAATATCGCTAGCCCATCGCCCAGCTCACGCTCGAGCGGTAAAAGCAGAACCAGCGTCGCCCGGCCCTCGCTCGAACGACATACTATCGCTCCCTTATCACTGAACTCTCGCTCAAACGACAGTGTTTCTTTAGGAAACCCTAGTTAGTGTTTTAATGGGCCTAAACTAATTACCTTCTACTATAAATACCCAAGCTCATGCACCTTATTCCTCATTATTTCATTGCCTCATATTATTCTTTAGAGATCCAAGAGCTTATCCTACCTTTGTAATTTAACCTCTTTATTCTTGAGATCCATCAACCACTTTTTTGAGGAAAATATCAAATTAAAGAATCCAAAACACCCACTTCCTAAATTCATATTTAGGGAGGTACATTCTCAATAGTTTTCAGAGTTTTTGAAGATTGAGGGAGGTTGGACATCAAGTACAGGAATAGTACAAGAATGAGACGTTCTTGGTGATTCACAAGAAATAGACAATTTCAAAAAATCGGGAGCATGTGTGGGTGATGCACGTTCCAGCAGGTGTAGGAGATTACATGAATTAGATCAGGGAGTCTAGTGGGTTTTCTAGGTTGGATCATATTGTAAATTCACATTATCTATAGTGAAAACTATTGGCTTGATCACATAGTTTTTACCCAGTTAAAGGTTTCTCCGTCATCATATTTTGCGTTATTTACTTCTTTCCATATAACTGCGAAAATCCAACTTAGAAAATTTGACTTGATTGACTAGCTATTTAGAAACAATTAAAAGTGACTTGTTGTTTATTAGTTGTTATTTTTAATTCCGCATTAGGATTGAACTAGTAACTCACAGTAAACACGACCCTTTGATCCTCGTCGATGAGAGACAAAACCATCGCATTTGTAAAATATTTTAGTATCATAAACAGCGTAGTTGCCAGCACTTCTTTGATGTCAAAATCACAGTACAACTTAGTCCTTCCAAACATTTTCGGGTGGAATCGAAACTGAAGACTTTGTCCATGCGCAAGTGCACGGTATCCAATATCATCATATTTGGAATAGCAGTGATCATAGTAGTTTGCCGAGGAATATGATTTTGAATTTTGACTTCCGTTTTTATTAATCTCAATGCTTCGGATACTATGAAAAACAAGTCAAAACACAGTACAAGTTTAACTATGCGACCCATTTTTCCTTTTTCATTTTTTCTCAACTAATCTTCTGAATTTAAATTGGAAATTATTTGACCGTCAAGGTCAAGCTATGAAAAAGAGAAAGATTAATAGAATTACCTTGAATTCAGGACATCTAGTGGAACGATTGTGAGTTTATAGTGATGATTTAGATGATCTTATAACAAGATTTTGAATATCAAGAGCCTATATATTAAGTGCTATTGGTGTGCTTAGCACCGATCTAGCTATTAACTAATTGTTTGGACGTCTCTTTATTAAGTTGTCAAATCATTTAATGATGCTTTATAGATTGGTAGACAAGTGCTTAGTATGAGTGAGACTCGATAGCATTATTCTTCTGACTAAAATGGAGAATCTTTTCCCGTACAATCACTTCAACAAGAAGAACTAAGAAGATATATCAAAGAGTGATTTAATTAGTCAACCTTTTTAATTATTTATTTCCAAATGTACATAAACTTGAAGATTAATCCCAAAACAAATGAGGAATTTCTTACCATTATTTTACATAATTTACCCACTCCTGCCCACTTGGCGTAGACATATTGACTCCATAGTCTTTTTAGTTGCATAATTTTTTAATTGCACAAAATTTCATAATCTTTGGTTATTATTAAGGTATATCGTCATCATTTTTGTCACATTCTTATTTATCAATCTTTCATTTGTTAGCACATGTCAAATGTTTTTTCTTCTATATATTCTTATTATCTTCCTTTAGTTTGTAATTACCAAGCAAGTTGTTTTTTATTATTAAGCTGCTATCGCCATCATGTTGTAATGATGTACATATTCCTGTACAACCATATGTTCTACTTGCACTAATGAACTCTTTCTTTGTTTTCTTTCACTATCCTTATGCATGAATTGACAGATATTTATATAATAAATATAATATGTTAAAGAAATAATTAATTCAGATAAAATGCCTAATTTGTGAAAAGTGTGAATTTTTGTGGGAGGTCACACCTCACGCATTATATTAAAAAATCTTTGATTGGTGCATTGAGCTCTTGGGTTTTATTGATTCTGTAATCATTTTCGAAATTATATAATGGGTCAACTAATCAGTAAAATATGACCATTTTTTAACTACCCAGTATTAAGAACGCATTACCACTAATCATAAAAATACATATAATACTGGATCACAGTGGAGGCAGTTACATCATTTTTTTGTCTATATAAACACACATCTGGACATTAGAGAAATTTTATCTTCCTATTCAGTAAAAAATATTATACTTAATTGTACATATTTCTGGGGTACACTTGAGAGTTCTGGAAACCATTTGTGATTGCTGCACAATTGGTTTATTTGATCGTTGAATCCTGGAGGTGATTGTCCACAGAGAAGTTATCGACGGGCAATTTCGCTTCAGGATATCGTGCTGTCACGAGACTCAATCAATCGATATGTTTTATTTCTACATTTTACTTTATTGCAACTAGTAATCTTTCTAACATAAACTATTTTACAGTATATGTCTCTAGACAATTTTTATGAGGTCAAGCCTAGTCCCTTTCTAATAATAATTTTTAGTCGCTATTATTAAAACATGTCACCTAGTATGGTTCATTTATTACGAATAAAAACATGTCACCTATTATATAAACGTTGAGGTCTATTTTTTTGTGAATCCCTCTGATTCATAGTATTCTAACACATTTTTGCTGATATAATTAATTTAAATGCAAGAAGCATTTAAGTCGAGTAAAATATTACAAGTTAAATAAATAGTTTATGTAATGCCAGCCTGGAACAATTCTATTTTTAAACTCTGATATTTAATGTTTTAATCACAAGTATACAGGTTGAAAGCAACAAAAAACCTGACGAATCACATGGCGCAAGCAATGGTAGAGCCAGCAATGGGTGAAATATAAATACTGTTATTTTACAACAAAACTATAATATAACTACAGTAAATTTTTTACAACTTTATCGCCATTAAAATCCTACCAATCACATAGACCAAATTCACTTTAATTTAGACGATTAATATATTTAAATGGTTTTTATCATCATGAGCGAATTGTGCAACTTAGAGTGAAAGTTTAACTATCAAATTGCTATTGAGGCAATTAATAGAGGACCGAATTTTATGTTTTCCTTCATTTTCCTTATTCTTAATTGAGTAAAATGTCTTTTCCTTTTTCTTTTCCTTTCATCTCCTAATAAGTGTGTTTTGTGTATTTATTTAGATCATATTACTAAGCTTTTATGTCGACAAAGCATTAACTTCTACTTACATTGGATTAATTTTCGTTTGTTGAACTATTGAACCCGTTTCTAAGCAATTGGAAAAGAAAAAAGGTTGAATTGATGATTGGATTTAAGATTTGGGGACTAATGTGCATATGAGAAGAAGTTGAATGATCAAAATAGGAATAATTTGAAACCAAGGACCAAAATGCAATAAAGAATGAATAAAAGGACTAAAGGATGAATTTTGGAATTTTTATAACTGGGCACCCGCCTAGTTATAATGGCCAGGCAACCTAAAAAATAAAACACGGGCTTAAGTGGTCAACAGGGTGAATACCTAGTTTTCAATTGGGCACTCGCTTGGGCCAATTCGAGGCTAAAATATTATTTCGTTTCATAATTTTTTAATTAAACAAGGAAACTTCTTCTTGGGCCAATTTTGTATGATTTTTGGACACTTTCTAGGGTATTATAAATACCAACTATCAACACATAATTAGGGTTGGAGAATTGATTGCAAAAAAGAGGCAAATAACACAACAAGATTAAATCCAAGAATTTCAAGATGGAATTCAAGAATTTTCGGGTGATGAACAACTTTTATATCTTCTGGTTTCCTCTTCACAACATGATAGGTTAAACGAATCTAGTGCTTGGATTACAAAGAATCTTGTATCATGAAACTTTAATTCTTAATTTTATTTCTTTTGAAATTCAAACATGTTTTCAATTCTTGAACGATTTTCATTGAATTATCTACTTTACAATTATGTGCACAATGAACATATAAATATTGTGGACTGTTTTACCTTCGAAAGATGAAAAATAAGTTAGACATAGTGTTAATCGTCGTAGAGTCTGAAAGGAGATAAAAATATATTGTTATACTTTACGTGATCTTTAAGTATTCATAAATCTTTAATGCATTCTTGTTCGCATCCATCGTAGAAATATATTCGGGTTACATGTGAGAAGATATTTAATTCTACTCGAGAGAGATTGTTAAACAATTTAAGGATATTGATCTTCATAATTGAATCGTGTTGTCGAATTGTAATGTTAAGATTATGGGATTGATACAAGAGGATTCGGGATCCTTGTACACTTTTCATCATTATACACTCCTCAAATTTTCATTAATTACATCTTTGTATTGATTTTAATTAATCAGGCCTTTCATTCATAATTAGACTATTAAACCACAAGTTAGTTATAGAGAAATTCACAAATTTTTATTGTTTTGATTAAGGCTAAGTTAATTTGAAATTGAACTAGTATAGTCTCTATAAGTACGATACTTAGATTCAAAATCAATTTTACTACTTGTTAGCGATCCGTGCACTTGTGGTAATTCAAATGAACAAATATTTACGTAATCAGTTTTTAGCATTGTAACTGGGGTTTGCATTTGAGTTTAATTTCATTTACCTCAACTCTACTTCGAATTTTTTTTAATTTTATATTTTCTCTATAAATTTACTTCAATGCTTCTATTTTTTTCTCTTTTATACATTTTATGCGAAGTTCGAGAGACAGTGAACTGCTACTAGCTGATTTGAAAATCAAACGCATCTTTCACAGTAGTCGATGAAGGGAATATGCTAGTTAGGAACTTTATGACTCCACAAATTTTTCAGAGTCAATCTAGTATCATTTATCCTCCTTTTAGGCAGTCGAACTTCCAGTTGCAAACCAATGTTATTCATTTATTTCAAAATGGACATCAATTCTATGGAAAAGCTTATGAGAATCCACATACACAAGTCTCTCGATTTTTGGAGATGTGTCAACAATTTAAATATAAAGGGATCTCGATGATGCTATCAGATTGAAACTATTTCCACATGCTCTACGAGATAGAGCACTTGAATGGTTGGATTCACAACCTAATTGTCAGTGTCACCACTTGGAATGACTTGGCACAAATATTCTGCAACAAATTCTTTCCACTAGCTAAGATAGTAAAGTTGAAGCATGACATATCCTTATTCCGTCAAGGAGAAACCGAATCCTTTGATGAGGTTTGGAACATATTCAAGAACATACTTCGGAAATGTCCTCATTACGACATCGGTAAAGGACTCCAGGTCCAATATTTCTACACGAGTCTACTTCCATCTACAAGAGCAAGATTGACTCTTCATCTAATGGCACTTTATCGATGAAGAGTCATGTAGGCCATGTGAGCGGGTTGTTTGAGAGTGTGGCTACTACCACAGCCATGTGGGCCTCTGAGCGGATTATTCATAAGAAGTCATGGAGGGCGTATAAGGTGGAAACTTATAAGGCATTGCCTGCAAATATTGACTCGTTGGTTCATAAGTTTGAGAGCATATCACAGTCAGCCAATTTTGTAATTATTCGACCTCTATGTATAAGTCGTTTTCTTACGTATTGTCCACTTTGGAAGAATCTACTCCCATCTTACCCATCGGGACTTTCTGTCGCATTCCCCATGATTTGACCACATGCAAGTTGTTTTTTATTATTAAGCCACTATCGCCATAATGTTGTAATGATGTATAGATTTCATACAACCATATGTTCTACTAGCACTATTGAACTCTTTCTTTGTCTTCTTTCATTATCCTTACGAATAAATTTTGTTCAGTACATGTCTCTAGACAATTTCTATGAGGTCAAGCCTAGTCCCTTTCTAATACTAATTTGTAGTCGCTATTAATAAAACATGTCACCTAGCATGGTTCATTTATTAAAAATAAAAACATTAAGAAGTATACACATGTTGAGGTCTATTTTTTGTGAATCTTTCTGATTCATAATATTTCAACACATTTTTAATAAAATAATTGATTTAAAAGCAAGAAGCATTTAATTCGAGTAAGATGTTAAAAGTTATATAAATAGTTTATATATATAATGCCCTGAACAAATATATTTATTTAAACTCTGATATTTTATGTTGAGTAATGTTATTTATCATTTTAATGATAAAATATCGGTAATGTGCCAATTTATGTGGAATAATGTGATATGACAGGTCAATTTTATCTTTGTAAGTACTAGAAAATATTCATAAGTTTAGAGCATTGAACAAAACAATATTCGGTCATGAATAAGAAAAAAAAGAAATTATACTAGAGTTCGATCGTCCCAACATCCCATAATAGATATATGTATACACATACATAAGAGTAATTTTGACACATGCTCCTTATCCATATAAACATCATTATTTTCAGTGGTGGTGGTGGTGGTTGTGGTAGGTGTTGGGGGAGTAAGAAAGTTTTTTATTTTTCATTTTCTTTTCTTAAATATTTGTTTAATAAAATATCATCTTGTTTATTAAATTTTTTAATTATTCTTTTTCAATGGGTTTTTTACCCTTCATCCATAGACGTGTCGTTCGCGTGACTAGCCTCAAGGGAAAAATTGATGGAAATTGTGAGAAGTTGTCCATAATATGCTAATTCCTTCAAGGTTGGGGAGAAAAACCAAATGAAAAATCGGTTGTGGACGCAACTTTTAATGAAGATTAGGAACAAAATATCAAATTTACACTAAAATCACATATGTTGGTTTTAAGTTGAGATATGTTGTCCAACTTGCTGTCCATCAATGATTTATTGACATATCATTTTACACCTATTTTTAAACATAAGCGGCAATGAGAAAAAAGTTGGACATATTAATTTAAAATAACGTGTCAATGAATCATTAAGTGTACAACCAATTTTGGACAACAAATCAACTCGTCGGTTCTCAACTATAAATAACAAATCAACTTGAGCATGCCTGCACAGAGAGAGAGAGAGAGAGAGAGAGTTTCATTCCTATTAAGATCCGAAAGTTGAAAAGAAGGAGAAAGGATCATTCCACCAGTATGGCATTTAACTCCTTCCTTAATGCTGATGGGGGGGGGGGGAGGGTGGAAGGAAGACCTTCCATGGTTGACACCACAAAGAGTTATCCCTCTGTTGTAAACATAGCTCTTTTTTCTGTAAGTGTTATACCCTAGGTCACATCAATTTTGGAGTATAAACACTTTTAATTTATATATTATCGATGTATATTTATGACAATATCTATTATTTAATTGAATTAATATTCTAATAAAATAAATAATAAAATCCATA